>JAQOOF010000086.1:0-87224 GCA_029931835.1 Etheostoma nigrum | reverse complement strand
CTTCCTCATCTCAGTCAGTCACCATAGTTTTAGTGCCAGGCTGAGACTTGGCTCCCCAGTATCACGTAATTGCCGAATTGACTTCATAAACCAGCAAACACCAAAAATGACCAAAAACTAACTTTTAACACTATTTGGAGACATTTTTAAAAAGGATATACATATCTTGAGTGCTTTTTGTACCCAATAATCAACTGTGGTGGTTAACCTGCAACATGGGCTTTAACAATGGAATTGGGCAACCAGCAAGCTACTATGTCAGTGAGCAGTTATTTGAAGATGAATAATGCCTTATTAAGAGATGAAAGTTTTAATAATAGTATTAAAGCCCTTATATCTGAAATCTTTTCTAACCTCACTGAGGGATTTAAACAAAAACATGGGGGGGGGGTTCTTTAAGTACAAGACCAGATGTGTTGCTATTAAGAGATTGTTAAAAGCTAATCACAATCACATGTAAACTAAATTACTTCATAGATTAAATTAATTATCTAAATATACTATTAATGAAGAAGAAAAATAGAAATTAAAAAGCTTAACTTACAACTTGAGGAGCTCTGTTTGGATTTAACCAGAGGGGCCTTTATAAGATCAATGGCCAAATGGTTAGAAGAGAGCGAGAAGAACGCAAGTTTTTCTTTTTTTGCACTAGAGAAAAGAAATGGTCAAAGAAAAGCTTTAACTTCTCTGCGTAGTAACATACCGTATGCAACCTAGCTATCAGAATAACTGCAACGAGAAGGAAACAAAAAGGTGACTAGTCGGGACTTGTCCCCAGCGGTACTTAAAGTCTGAAAACCCCAGCGCGACACATTAATGCTCATCACGATGTTAGCTGCTATTCATTGGCCATCAATGCACGCACACCACCCAACATCACCACGCCTTAGGCTCCAGGCAAATGACTGATACAGCTAGCACACACATCTCATTATTTTTATCTCCAGAGAGACATATTATTCACAGTTATATAACTATTTCTCACTCTGAAGAAAACAAGAGTCAGGGCCAGACACTGTTTGTGACAACATGTCTTTATTTTTTAATGCTCATTGATTACATAATGAAGGAAAACAGATGAATAAGAACCCAACACACCAGAAACTCCTCTGGTATCACAGAACGTTCGATAGTACTGCTGTACCTCGGCATCGATCCAACTCTTTCCCTGGAAGCTGAAACTGAAACAGCGAGAGCCGAACTGAGTCCAACCAGGAGGACAGGGACCTAAAGGAGACATAGTTAGACTCTTGTTACGTAGCTGTTTGTATTTCTTATTGTGTGTGTCTGTGTGTGTGTGTGTCTCCTCTCTCCCTTCTCCAGCTTGGTTGATTAATACATGTGCTCACTCAGCTCCCTGGATAAAGGAGGGAGGAGACCCTCATATTTTCTCCTCCCATCATTTCCGCGTGATGCAATCAGTCGAGAGCAGATGTACGGGAAGTTAACGTCTCGTCGTACAGCCAGGGACAGCGAGGTGTGTGTGGTACCTGATGTTAAACGTCTGATGTGCTGATATGGACTCCATCCTCCCAAATGTATAAAGGACTTGCATGCTAGAGAATGTCTTCAGTTCCTCTGCAGAGTAACTCAGGTCTTTGGTTAAATTAATTAATTAGAGAGGAAGGAAATCCACACACACACACACACACACACACACACACACACACACACAGAAACGTAACATTATATAAACAAACGAGTCAGAGATACTGGACTGACCTGGGAAGGAGGTTTTAGTTTCTCCACAACACTGTGATCACAAAAAGACGTATTAAACACAAGCAGTCTGATTACAGGACTACTCTACTTAACTTTATTTATACATCATCTTTGATACAAACATGCAGCCCAAAGTGCTTCATAGAACAAACTTATTTAATATTTCAGCTTACAGTTTGCACTCAGCCTACATTAAAACTAGTAACATTATTAAACCACTGTCTCATAATCTTACAGGCTGGGAAACCACTGCATTACACTGCATGTACACCACATGGAGTTGTTTGTAAATTAATAGTTGCATAGTTTTTACTTACAGATGGAGCCAACAGTCCGATGGACAAACAGAGCAACGCAGCACACAGAGAGCCTGACGCCATCTGTGGAAAGAGGTACAACAAAGTCAACACAACACACAACTATTTAATATCAAACTATATATATATATATATATATATATATATATGTGTGTGTGTATATATGTATATATGTGTATATGTGTATGTATATATGTATATATGTGTATATATATGTGTGTATATATAAATATATATGTGTATATATATATGTGTATATATATATATATATATATATATATATATATATATATATATATATATTTATGTGTATATACTGTATGTATGTGTGTGTGTGGTTTGATATTGAATTGTTTTAACTTATTTAAAATGTCTAACTATTAAATACACTAAGCGTTCTCAAAATATAAAATGTCCTTATGATGAATACAGGATTAGTTGGTAAAAACAAAAATAGATTAAATGTGATAATAAATATAATTACCTTTGCTGAGGTGATGATTGGCTGACAGAGAAGAAGAAGCTGATGTCTGTCACTGATAGAAAATGTCCAGTATTTATAGTTTATCAGTGTGTTGGGAGGGCTGCACGGTTCTCCTCAATTTGACAGCACACATCTCTTTTCTAAAAGCACGCACACATATACTGTTAATAAATACTCAGAACACCAAAAGCGGGAGGAAGCGTGGGTTAATATGTGCTGTTTTTGGTGAAGGGGGGGTGCATTCAGCCTCTCCTGGGTCATGGTGTTTAAGAAAAGTTTTTATTCTTTTCAAGGTTGCGAAGCACCTCTCAGCTTCAGCAGGGGTCATGGGTGTGGTAATGACTAGTTTTGCTAGAGTCACAGTCTCAGAAAAGACTTCTTTGAGATTATTCTCCATGAACAGCTGGAATGGGTCCACAGCACCACGGCAGGCTTTGAACTTTGGTGGTTCCCAGTAGTGTGGCTTTGTTTTCCAAAACCACCATTATCATACATTATCTGATAAAAAGCTGGTATTTGTCTGTGACCTTCTCAAACAGCTCTCGTTACAACAATCACTAATTAACCCAAGATCATTGGTTACATGAGTTCTGTTAATGAGTAATTTCCAATCAGCTGTTCACACATAAACAGCTAACAATGATAACAGCAGCAGATTTACCACCAGTATTTGTAGGACATTTTAGATGTTATTTTATTGAAGTACACACTTCCAGCAAATTTGTCACAATAAAAGCGTACCTGTAAAGAAAGTAGTATGTACATTGTTGTTGGAATCATTTCAGTGTGAAACATCTATGAAGGAAGTGTTGCATTTTGATTCAGTTGCCTAAAAAAGTAAAAAACATTTTATTAAAAAATAAATTCCACACAGCGTAGACAGTAGAAAACCTGCGGCCCGCGGCTCACGACTGATCCGTGTGCTTAATTATCTGCTTCTTGTAATGGGAAAATTACATTTAAGCAATGATTTTCGTATGAATTATTCATAATAAGATCTCCAATGCCTCTCAGAGTATATGACTTCTGTATCTGTCCTCTGTGTGTTCTCCTTGTAGGAGACAACTGGATTTGTTATGACTCTGCATTTTCCCTCGAAGGATAAATGGCATAAAGTTTGACAGAAGCAGTTGTCTAGAGCTGTGTGTGGTCCTGGCTCCCAGATCCCTGGACCCAGGACCCAGGTCCCAGGTCGAGATCATAGCCTATCCAACGAGACAAGATGTCCTTTTTCAGCTAAGATATACTGAGCGTTAAAGGCACTTGACCCACGGAGGGCAGATTCAGAAAGACGTAATAGATCCAACTGTCTGCCTGAGATCCATTAATTATGTTTAAGATTAAACTGTTTCCCAAACAAGGTATTCCTTCCTCTGGGGGCACGGGATATAAAGAAGTGTATTACTGATTGTATCCACACAGAACTCTTGTCACTTTGTAACTTTGTGCATTGTGAAACCTGTTCTTATCATTTTGATTTTTCTCTGCAGAAAACAATTAAACCTTCACGAAGACTACACCTTGATTCAGTTTGCAGCCGGTCTTCATTCTGTTTCAACAGAGTCTCACTTCCAACAAATTCCTCTCTCGCTGGACAAAGAACTTCCACCACATTCTGAACCAAAACAATGTATTGATTTGTGCAGCGTCATCCAGTCCAGAAAGAGCTCCATGTGTAGTGGTTCAGGGACCAAAACGATTTTTTACTGGTAAGCCTACCCGTGTCTTGGCATGTTGGAATCGGATCTTATTTGGACTGTTTCAGTTCCTATCTCCAGGCAGGACGTGAATGGGAATCAAATGATTTAATTGTGCGGCTCTTCTAGAGTTTGTTCACACACAGGGTTGAATATTTTATCAGATTATTAGATTATATAACATCCTGGACGTGCTAAGTAAGTTGGCTGAGGTAAATCAATTCATTTCATAGTTTTAGTCTGAACTTTGGTGGTTGACAGCGTTTTGCAGTGTTGGAAAGTCACATTCTTGCTGTTTTTTCAGGTTGTATGTTGTACTTCTAATTTTTGTCATTTCTTTCATAGGAAAAGATGGCCCACCCACTTTTGTACTGACCACCCGAAATCCTCCTTCTGCCTACACCACTGGGGTAAGTAATACAATAACTTAATTCTGACATGGATTATTCTCCACAGTGAGTATCTTTAGTCCTACTTTTGGTACTTTAAGTATATGGTAGAGTCTTCGTTCAGACCTGCATTAGGCCAATGAGCTCTGGGCTGCCTATAAACCAAGGTCCAATACATTGTACGTGAATATTATTCACAAATATAGAATTATTTTTTCTTTTAGAGAAAACCAGAGTCAGTAAGTCAGGGCCAGACACTGTTTGTGACAACATGTCTTTATTTTTTAATGCTTATTGATTATATAATGAAGGAAAACAGATGAATAAGAACCCAACACACCAGAAACTCCTCTGGTATCACAGAACGTTCTGACAACATTTGGACTTTTATTTTTCCTATTTGGACATTTTGGATGAGAAGATGGTCACCACTCATGTCTGGTAGGTGGATGTTGTTACCTTTAGACAGCACTGACAGACAATACTCAGAATACTAAACTGGAAAAGATGTTTTACGGATTTCATTTTGTGTTTATAGATTAAAAGTCCAATAACTGATTGTTTCTGATGTTAAAACCCAAATGTGAACCGTTCCCTAACTCTTAAGATAATTAACAAGTTAATCAATGCTGGAGATTAGAGATGAATCAATGATAGAGATTAGAGATGAATCAATGATAGAGATTAGAGATGGGCTGTAGAGGCATCATGAGTGGGTGGGGGCGGGGGCTCACAGGCTCTTGGAGCACAGGAAAGGCATTTTGTCGGCACACGGATTGTCGTTCCAGGCCCCTCCTGTAGAGAGAGTTTTTAGAGTTTTAATGTCTAACTTTTTATCTTTCAGACTCAAACATATGACCACCTAAGTTTAGAGATCATTTTTGGATCATCATGTTTATTTAAAAGACAAGATGTTTCATATGTTGTTGTTTTTTACCATCAAGCATCAGCTCAAGACAGTGCTCTTTTCCAAGTTCGTTGTCAGGCTGCCCCACATCCCAGCGTTTGTAGTTGAATGTGGATCCATCAGACCACATCCACACGCCCTCCTGGAGGAGAAAGATCGGTTCAAAGTAAAATCAGAAGAGGATCCTCCGTTTTCTGTTTCATTTAGAGTAATTTTCCTATTTCTGTTCTTTTTTTCTTTCATCAAATTTCATTTTCTTGATAGCTCAAGACGAGATAGACGAGTGACATCACTTCCTGTGATGGTTCAAGTCTCACCTGCACTGAGTCAAAACCTCCGATCCAGGTCCGTTTGTATTCACCGCTCACTTGCTTAATGAAGGTTTTGAGGAATACCTGTTGCTCTTCTGAGTGGACTGAAGCCAGATGTCCACCGGCGGCCTTGCAGAAGTTCTAATGGAGACAATATAACAGGTTAAAAACAATTAAAGCCCATGTTGCAAGTTAACCACCACTGTTGATTATTGGGTACAAAAAACACTCAAGATATGTATATCATTTTTAAATGTCTCCAAATAGTGTTAAAAGTTAGTTTTTGGTCATTTTTGGTATTCGCGGGTTTATGAAGTCAATTCGGCGATGACGTCATCGTGGGGAGTTAAGTCTCAGCCTGGCACTAGAACTACGGTGACTGCCTAGGATGTGGGCGAGGGGGAAAGGCCAGCAGCCGAATAATTACGAACCTACCAGACGTGAGAGGGCAAATGAGGAATTGTCAAGATTGTGGGGAAGTTTCCTTCATTTATCTCCTTTATTTTAGCAACGCAGCAGTGCATACAATGACTTTACTTTTTACTGTCCGTGAATAGCACCGAGTGAACGTCAACGTATTCTTTCGATTTAGTGAGAGTGATCATGTCGTTAGTTCAGATAAGTACTGGTACACTTATCTAGATATAGTAATAGAAGGCATCCCCGAGTGTTATTTCTAAGTGTTTACCTCTTCCTCCGGTGAAAACGTGTCGCTGTTTGGCCGGTGCTTGTGTGTGTGGCGGCGAAGCTGCGGTGGAGAGCGGGTGCTGTAGGCGAGTGCGCCTCCGGTCGGGAAGCGAGCCCCTCCGGTCGGGAAGCGAGCCCCTCCGGTCGGGAAGCGAGCCTGCCGCCGGTCGGGAAGCGAGCCTCGCGATCAGCTGATCTGAAGATGCCTAAATCCGTTTGTGATATTTCAGGCAGGATCATGGTCCTCCCCAACCAGCAGCACCAGGATTGTAATTGTTTATATTTCAAACATCACTGCAGGTTGATTGTGGGCGACAACGCGGTCGTGTTAGCTTACCGAAACTCTACTGCCGAAGTTGCTGGCTGGTTACGCGACGTTAGCTATATCCACTAGCATCCGTACAGGCTAACTATAGCCAGTTAGCTTTGTGTGTAACGTAACAAGAACCCACCCATCTCGTAGGAGCGAAACTTACTATTTCATTCAATACAATTATGGTACAAAAGGTGCACCAATGCCACATGTATGATGTTGACAACATGGACGCATATATAGGAAACACCACAGGCAGTTGTAGTATTTACCTAGCAGGCTAGGCTAACGCTGTCGTCCGGCGGCGCAGCGGTAGCTAGCAGTAACTTGTGAAAAGCCAAACAACATCCCCATCTAAGCTGTGTTTCACTTTCCCTCCAATATTATTATAAATATAATAAAGTCACATGGACTCGATCGAGACCATAGACTGTTAATATTAAAAGACCAGAAGCCACATTAGGCCAGACCAGCGGTAAATACAACGCAGGCTGCTCTGTTATGTCCCTAATGTGACGTCATGCAATGCATTGTGGGGGGAAAATGAAACACTGTAAAATTGTGCCCAATTTTCGTGATATATTACATTTTACGATATCCAACACCATCAAATACAATGGATAACAGTTCAAATATTTACTACCAACAAGCAAATTGCACAAATTCGTTGCAAAATTAAACCTGCAACATGGACTTTAAGATAAAAACATAAACCTAATCACGAGATGACAGATGCAATCTCAGGACATCTCATTATAATACTGACATACCTTTGGACAATGCAGGACTTTTACTGTAACAAAGTATTAATACTTTTATAGACTGAACTCCCCCAAAAACAGTCCCAGAAGTTGTTTGTTCAAGCAGCAACTAGGACTCTTATTTAGGTTCATAGTGGCGGCGCCCTCTAGTGGCCGTAGTAGCAAAGCAGGAAGTAAAGTGATTCATTTTTATCTCCTGTCATAACTACTACGACCACTAGAAATCTAAATATAGGTCAGGACAGTCTCGATAGTACTGCTGCACCTCGGCATTGATCCAACTCTTTCCCTGGAAGCTGAAACTGAAACAGCGAGAGCCGAACTGAGTCCAACCAGGAGGACAGGGACCTAAAGGAGACAAAGTTAGACTCTTGTTACGTAGCTGTTTGTATTTCTTATGTGTGTGTGTGTGTGTGTGTGTGTGTGTGTGTGTGTGTGTGTGTGTCTCCTCTCTCCCTTCTCCAGCTTGGTTGATTAATACATGTGCTCACTCAGCTCCCTGGATAAAGGAGGGAGGAGACCCTCATATTTTCTCCTCCCATCATTTCCGCGTGATGCAATCAGTCGAGAGCAGATGTACGGGAAGTTAACGTCTCGTCGTACAGCCAGGGACAGCGAGGTGTGTGTGGTACCTGATGTTAAACGTCTGATGTGCTGATATGGACTCCATCCTCCCAAATGTATAAAGGACTTGCATGCTAGAGAATGTCTTCAGTTCCTCTGCAGAGTAACTCAGGTCTTTGGTTAAATTAATTAATTAGAGAGGAAGGAGATACACACACACACACACAGAAAAACGTAACATATGAACAAACGATAAGTCAGAGATACTGGACTGACCTGGGAAGGAGGTTTTAGTTTCTCCACAACACTGTGATCACAAAAAGACGTATTAAACACAAGCAGTCTGATTACAGGACTACTCTACTTAACTTTATTTATACATCATCTTTGATACAAACATGCAGCCCAAAGTGCTTCATAGAACAAACTTATCTAATATTTCAGCTTACAGTGTGCTCTCAGCCTACATTAAAACTAGTAACATTATTAAATCCCTGTCTCATAATCTTACAGGCTGGGAAACCACTGCATTACACTGCATGTACACCACATGGAGTTGTTTGTAAATTAATAGTTGCATAGTTTTTACTTACAGATGGAGCCAACAGTCCGATGGACAAACAGAGCAACGCAGCACACAGAGAGCCTGACGCCATCTGTGGAAAGAGGTACAACAAAGTCAACACAACACACAACTATTTAATATCAAATTATGTGTGTGTATGGTTTGATATTGACTTGTTTAACTAAGTTAAAATGTCTAACTATTAAATACATTAAGTGTTTCTCAAAATATAAAATGTCTTATGATGAATACAGGATTAACAAAATAGATTAAATGTGATAATAAATATAATTACCTTTGCTGAGGTGATGATTGGCTGACAGAGAAGAAGAACAAGGTGATGTCTGTCACTGATAGAAAATGTCCAGTATTTATAGTTTATCAGTGTGTTGGGAGGGCTGCACGGTCCTTCAAGGTACACCCACACTTCCATAGTTACATAGAACTTCTTCCAGTAAGAGGTGGACCATTTGGGTATTTCCTTTTTTTCACTGTATACTTCTACTCCACTAAATCTCAGAGGTAAATGTACATTTTACTGCACTACATTTATGTTACACATGAAGTTACTTTTTACATAAAAATAAACCCTGCCGTTGTCAGTGTTCAATCAGCAGATTGACCGACTCCTGCCCCCGTGATTTGTTTGCGGACCCCCCAACTCCTGTTCCCGTTACCTTGTTGAAAGACTGGCCCAGTGGACCCGTCGCCCGGCTCCAGTCCAGCTGACCCGTCCTTCTCCCGACTAGCTGCCCTCCGGCCTCCAGAGGTGTTCCGCCTTTGCCGCTGCCCGCAATTAAGTAAATGTCCTTAGTTTTTGTCTTTCTTCATGTCTTTCATAGAGCAAATAACGTTATATCTTTCAGAGTTAAACATTTCCGAGCACAGACCTGTGTTATACAGTCTATGCCATAGACATTTATAGTTTCCGATTGGAAACCCAGAAATTCCGACATTCAATTTCAAATTGAACACAACATAGTCCGTGCCCCTCGCCTGGCATCATGGCGTTATCAATATCCCCCAACCTTTACCCTTTTCCTTGATGGGGTGTAATCCTCCTGTCTCTGAGCAGATTCTTCTGTTGCCACACACACACACACACACACACACACACACACCCACACACACACACACACGGTCACAGGGTTGGGTCCTCTGTTTGGTGCAACTTCCTCTTCTCTTTCTAGAAATATTTAAAAATTCACTTGTATGCCATTTAAGGCCTAAACTATTTTGATGACTGTGCATCAAGATGTCACCCAGACAGCACACAGCTCTTTTCCAATGAGCACATAAAACTTCTTCCAGTAAGAGGTGGAACATTTGGGTATTTCCTTTTTTTCACTGTATACTTCTACTCCATTAAATCTCAGTGGTAAATGTACATTTTACTGCACTACATTTATGTTACACATGAAGTTACTTTTTACAACAAAATAAACCCTGCTGTTGTCCGGCGCCTCAGTGTTCAGTCGGCAGTTCGACCAACTCCTGCCCCCAGTGTTTTGTTTGCAGACCCGCCAACTCCTGTTCCTGTTACCTTGTTGAAAGACTGGCCCAGTGGACCCGTCGCCCGGCTCCAGTCCAGCTGACCCGTCGCCCGGCTCCAGCCCAGCTGACCCGTCGCCCGGCTCCAGTTCAGCTGACCCGTCGCCCGGCTCCAGCCCAGCTGACCCGTCGCCTGGCCCCAGTCACAGGGTTAGGTCCTGTGTCCAGTGAAACTCCCTACTTCCTCTTCTCTTTCAAGTAATTTTTAAAAATTCACTTGTATGCCATATAAGGCCTAAAATATTTTGTCCGGTGGACATCTGGCTTCAGTCCACTCAGAAGAGGAACAGGTATTCCTCAAAACCTTCATTAAGCAAGTGAGCGGTGAATACAAACGGACCTGGATCGGAGGCTTTGACTCAGTGCAGGTGAGACTTAAATCACCACAGGAAGTGATGTCACTCGTCTTTTGAGCTATCAAGAAAATGAAATTTGATGAAAGAAAAAAAGAACAGAAATAGAAAAATTACTCTAAATGAAACCGAAAAAGGAAGATCCTCTTCTGATTTTCTTTTGAACCGATCTTTCTCCTCCAGAAGCGTGTGTGGATGTGGTCTGATGGATCCACATTCGACTACAAACGCTGGGATAAAGGGGAGCCTAACAACGCCCTTGGAAATGAGCACTGTGTTGAGATGATCTATCAGGGTAAAAAACAACAACATTTGAAACATCTTGTCTTTTAAATAAACATGATGATCCAAAAATGATCTCTAAACTTATAGCAGGTGGTCATATGTTCCAGTCTGAAAGATAAAACGTTACATTAAAACTCTTAAATCTCTCTACAGGAAGGGAATGGAACGATGCAATGTGTGCCGACAGAATGTCTTTCCTGTGCTCCAAGGGCCTGTGAACCCCCCCCCCACCCCCTATCATAATCTCTCTAAAGATCTAATCTCTATCATTGATTCATCTCTATTCTCCAGCATTGATTCATCTCTAATCTCCAACATTGATTCATCTCTAATCTCTATCATTGATTGATTTGTTAATTATCTGAAGAGTTTTCTGAGTATTGTCTGTCAGCGCTGTCTAAAGGTAACAACATCCACCTACCAGACATGAGTGGTGACCATCTTCTCATCCAAAATGTCCAAATAGGAAAAATAAAAGTCCAAATGTTGTCATAACGTTCTGTGATACCAGAGGAGTTTCTGGTGTGTTGGGTTCTTATTCATCTGTTTTCCTTCATTATATAATCAATAAGCATTAAAAGATGAAGACATGTTGTCACAAACAGTGTCTGGCCCTGACTTACTGACTCTTGTTTTCTTTAGAGTGAGAATTAGAAACCATCACAACTCTAGTTTTTGGTTGAAATAAACACGATTATATGTGGAAATATATTTGCTCTATACATGTTAAAAGTATTATTTTTTTAAATTGAGTCTGGTGGGTTTAGTGCTAGCAACTGTTTCTGGTTTAACAGAAAGGTCCGAAAGAGGTTTTAAAGGTCTATCCCTGTAGGGATCCATCCCATAATGTTGTCAGACACTTATAATAATAATAAAAGAGTGTGTGAGTGGCAAAACAAGCACATTGGAAGTTGGACAATTGGAGGTTGGAAAAAACAGTCGTTACCCTTTAACCAGAAAACCGCTAATAGAAGGTTTTTCGTGAATTTGAATTGTTTTCTTATTAATTTAAATAGATTAGATAATACTTTATTCATCCCACAGTGGGGAAATTCCCTTTTTACAGCAGCATTTTCTACAATAAAAGCAAAAAACAAAACAAACAAGTAAACACACAAGAAAAACAGGCAAACAATGGACAATGAGCAGAAGGTAGACTGAAGTAAAGTGGCGTCAAATAAAGGTATTGTGAAGTAAAGTGCGGTTGCCATAGAACAAAAAAAAAACAATATTTCAGTGTAAGTGCCGTTAAAATTAAATTCAATATGTAATTAAAGTAATAATGCAAAAGTATTATTAAATATTTACACTGATCAAAATTATAAAAAGGCAACATTTTTGTTTTTGCTCCCATTTTTCATGAGCTGAACTCAAATATCTAAGACTTTCTTTATGTACACAAAAGGCTTATCTCTCCGTGTATCATGGAGTGGGTAAGCCTGTTTTTAATGGCAGGCTAGCATATACCCTTGACTTGCGTTAGCCTAGCACCAGCAAACTCTGCAACTGGAAGTACTGAATGAAACGGGTTGAAAACGGTCTCCACTGATATATAACCATCTGGGTGACTGGGAAATGAGGGCCTATGTCCGAAATTCTGAACCAACACTGTAAGGGACCAAATGTAAAGGTACTTATTACGAAGAATGATCCATTTCAGAATTATATTATTTTAATTAAGGAATACTTACCCGCAAAATGATCACTTTTATCTCAATTTCCTGCCGAGTGATGACTTGAATTTGTGAAGAAAACTGTGTTTTTGTCTGATGCATCCACGGTGAACAGAGAATCCCAAAAAAATTGAGAAAAGTCTTGTTGATTCACTAATGCATCCACAATCTGCATTTATTTCCTGCAATCTAGTATAAACCAAATATATCAAACCTTTAGACAAACTGATTGGTAATGATAAAGTACAGGTTGAAATATTACTCACATCAGTGCTCTTTGTCCTGCCTGGTTTGGTTTGGAGGGAAAAGAGTCACAGGCTCTTATATACCTTTTGAGGGGGGGGGTCTCAGTCATGGTTGACAATCCAGTGTCCAACATAAACACAAAAATGTTTCGAATTGTTTGGCCTCTGATCTTCTACAGATTGTGAACACGTCTCTTCTTTCAGGTATCTTTCCACAGGCCCTGAAAACTGCAGTAATCAAGCCACTATTGAAAAAGAACAATCTATCACATCACTAATGAGCAACTATAGGCCGATATCAAGCCTTCCGTTTTTAAGTAAAATCATTGAAAAAGCGGTTTTTCAACAACTCAATCATTTCTTGTCACTAAGCAACAGTTTTGATACCTTTCAGTTGGGTTTCCGACCACACCACAGCACTGAGACGGCTCTTGTCAATGTCTTTAATGACATCCACCTTAACACAGATAGTGGCAAAATGTCATTAGCTTTCAGTAGTAATTTCAGTTATATAGTAGCGCTATATAAATAAAATTGAATTGAATATTATCGTAATAATAACTAAGTCTGCATACAGACCAAAGTATGGTGGTGGACTGGTAGCTGGAGAGGTGCCAGTTCACCTCCTGGGCACTGCCAAGGTGCTCTTGAGCAAGGCACCGTACCCCCAACTCCAACATTAAAGAAATGAACATCATTTAAATAAAGGCAACATCAAAAAGAAAGGTCTTCAGCCTTGATTTAAAAGAACAAAGAGTAGCAGCGGATCTGCAGGTTTCTGGGAGTTTATTCCAGATATGAGGAGCATAGAAACTGAACGCTGCTTCCCCCTGTTTAGTTCTGACTCTGGGGACAGGAAGCAGACTTGTCCCAGACGACCTGAGAGGTCTGGGGGGGGGGTCATAGTGTAGTAGCAGACCTGTCCCAGACCACTTGAGAGGTCTGGGTGGGTCAAAGTGTAGTAGATTAGAAATGTATTTTGGCCCTAAACCGTTTAGTGATTCACTCAACTCCTCATGCTCTTCCAATCATGAATCTAACCCAGTTGGAGGGACTCAGAAATGCACATAGGCATGTAAACGTGTATTTTGCAAGTAGCACCTTATTTATCTAAGCTTATTACACCATATCCACCGGCAGTCCGGCCCACACCGTCTGCTCTCTTGATGCTGGTCCCTCGGTCATTCCCCGAATAGACTGAACATCTGGTTATTAAAGAGCCTTTTCCTACCATGCACCTAACCTTTGGAACGGCCTTCCACTACATGTTAACAAAGCTAATATCAACTGATATTAAACACACACACACTCACACACACTTAGTGGGATTAAAACCCACCTCTACTTGTTACACTATAGCCAATCATATCACACCATTCTTTCTGTGTCTTTCTTAATCAACCCTTTTGACTTAGTCTCTTAGGTTGCTGGTTCTGTATTTGTATTGTTTGTATTATTACTGCTTTAATAATAATAATTTACTGGACTGGTCTTTCCATAAAGAGCAGGGGTAACACTTTATAATAACCATCATTTATAGATGGTAAATATATAGTTAATTAATCTTTAGTTAATTATCATTTAACTGTTAGGAAACAGTTCCAGGTGAGGGTTGGCCTCCGCCAGGGCTGCGCTTTGTCACCAATCCTGTTTGTAATATTTATGGACAGGATATCGAGGCGTAGTCGGGGCGGGGAGGGGTTGCAGTTCGGTGGGCTCGGGATCTCGTCGCTGCTTTTTGCAGATGATGTGGTCCTGATGGCATCATCGGTCTGTGACCTTCAGCACTCACTGGATCGGTTCGCCGCCGAGTGTGAAGCGGCTGGGATGAGGATCAGCACCTCTAAATCTGAGGCCATGGTTCTCAGCAGGAAACCGATGGAATGCTTTCTTCAGGTGGGGAGTGAGTCCTTACCCCAAGTGAAGGAGTTTAAGTACCTTGGGGTCTTGTTCGCGAGTGAGGGGACTATGGAGCGTGAGATTGGTCGGAGAATCGGAGCAGCCGGTGCTGTATTACATTCTGTGTATCGCACCGTTGTGACGAAAAGAGAGCTGAGCCAGAAGGCAAAGCTCTCGATCTACCGGGCAATTTTCGTTCCTACCCTCACCTATGGTCATGAAGGCTGGGTCATGACCGAAAGAACGAGATCCAGGGTACAAGCGGCCGAAATGGGTTTCCTCAGGAGGGTGGCTGGCGTCTCCCTTAGAGATAGGGTGAGAAGCTCAGTCATCCGAGAGGAGCTCGGAGTAGAGCCGCTGCTCCTTCGCGTCGAAAGGAGCCAGTTGAGGTGGTTCGGGCATCTGGTAAGGATGCCTCCTGGGCGCCTCCCTAGGGAGGTGTTCCAGGCACGTCCAGCTGGGAGGAGGCCTCGGGGAAGACCCAGGACTAGGTGGAGAGATTATATCTCCAACCTGGCCTGGGAACGCCTCGGGATCCCCCAGTCGGAGCTGGTTGATGTGGCCCGGGAAAGGGAAGTTTGGGGTCCCTTACTGGAGCTGCTGCCCCCGCGACCCGACTCCGGATAAGCGGATGAAGATGGATGGATGGATGTTAGGAAACAGTCAGTTTACTGTTAACAAACCATTAAATAATAATTAATAATGTTTACTAATTGTAAATTAACAGTTAATTAATTAGCATTTAACTGTTATGAAACAGTCAGTTTACTGTTAACAAACAATTAAATTATAATGAATAATGATTACTAATTATTAGAAGTGCTTTGTTAAGGGTTACTAGTTGGTCTATAAGCCGTCTATAAACAGTGTCTGGATGGTTATTATAAAGTTGCAACATATGACTATAATACCTTGTTAAATAGTTAATAAATACTTTATAAACCGTCTATAAACATTATTTAGATAGATAATTAATACTTTGTTAAGGGTTACTAGTTGTTCTGTAAACCGTCTATAAACAGTGTCTGGATGGTTATTATAAAGTTGCAACAGATGACTATAATACCTTGTTAAATAGTTAATAAATACTTTATAAACCGTCTATAAACATTATTTAGATAATTAATACTTTGTTAAGGGTTGGTCTGGATGGTTATTATAAAGTTGCGACTGATGTTTTTCATAGTTATTAGTAAGTGCTTGGTAAAGGAATGAGAAATGTTTTGCCCTTCATTAAATTATATACAAAAAAACAAATATATAAATGAAAAATGCACCTGCAAGTCAGAGTGGGATATAAAAAAACAACACAAAATTACTAATAAAACCTTTATTACAAAAATTTTAATCAAAGTTACATACTGAAACTTTACATTTTTGTAAACATCAAATAAAGGGCTATTCGTATGTTTTCCATGCTTGTATTGAAAAAAGTGGTATTGGTGCTCCTCTAATTTTACAGTGTGGTCAAAAATTTTAAAAGAACAATGACCATACATGAAAGATAAATGAACATGCACACACCTTTTAAATTGCACAGTCCTTTTTGAACATTACAATTTCAACATCACTCCAGTCAATTACTTCTGCTCCCTCTTATTGTAGGGTATGAGCTTACCCACTGCTTTATTTTTAGCTATGTTGGCCCTTATTTGTGGATCGTTGTTAATGATGTCTTCACATCTGCTGAGGAAGTCAGCTATCTTATGTAGTTTGTTGTATCCTGCCATTAGTTCTTCAAACTTTTGTGGAGAAGATATGGCAAGCTCTGCAATCGCCGCTTTAGACCTCACTGTCAGCTCTGTCACTCCAGCATGTGCACATGCTTCTCCCAATTTCATGCCATGGTTGTATGCCCTCAACACCCTCTTGTATCTTTTGATGATCTCTATTGGGCTTCTGACTGCAAAAGTAGACAACAGTTCATAAAGATAGACTTGTCAATCATTTGACTACTTAAAATAAGTATACAGCATAAATTGGGGTATGTATCTCTATGACAAAACGAAAAACAGTTAACTCTGTAAAAATTTGATAGGATTAAACTATAAAACCTAAATAATGGCACAAACTCTTAAACATGAATAATGGCACAACTAATAACTTGCCATATAAAATTCTCCTTCCACAGATGTGACTGATGTCTTTAACCATCTTAAGTATTTGTAGTTCACTTTTAACGCAAAATAATATAATATCTTGTCGTTAGGCTTCTTTGGGTGTAATTTAGGTAAAAGTGATGTGCTCCAAGGGGAAGCTTACTCGATGTATTCTCGCATTGCCAGACCTATCTACACAATGAAGTTTCAGCACTCTAGTAAGGTCTGGCTATACGGTTTTATGCCTGATGTAACAGTGGTGGGGGAGGGACATCTGGCACATGACAGACATGCCAGATGTCAGGCTTTTACCCAGCAAGGTACACCTAGCCAGCACAGGTTTTGTGTGATTTGCAGAGGTTTGGAGATATCCAAGGAGATAGGCTTTAATTCAATGTAGCTCAGTGCACCAAGAATAACATTTCCACACCTTTTTCAGAAAGCATGACATAATAACTAACAATAATCCATAGACCTTGTTGTGAACAGTTTATTGGAAAACTATTATGGCATGGTACTTTGTTGGAAAATAGTTCCCAATAAAACTGCTCACAACCAGATCTGATAGCATCCTGTGTAACCATGTCATGAATTCTGGAAAGAAACATTGCTGTTGAGTTTTTCCAATATATTTTTTGATGCAACAAACCAAATGCCATTTCTCTACGGTTAATATCTCCAAGAATAAAAACATGTAGTTGTTTTTTGCTTTTGGTAAACTTTCCTTTAAATGTTATATCCTTGATGAGTAAAACCACTTTGATCATAAAAATGGTTTGCACCCAATCTAAAATTCAAACCTAAGTAGAAATGTTTCAGATTTGTAAGTTTAACCACAATTTATAAAAATGTAATTATACTTCGGCCCCTTAATTCACCTCTTTTGCCAAGTGGCGTTCTTCCTTTTGCCAGCTTCTTCTTTTGTCTTCTTTTCTTTTTGTCCTTTTGGATGTATCTCTTTTTTGTGTGCTTTTTGTGATGCTTCTTTTTTTGCCGTTTTTTCTTTTTCTCGTCCTCTGAAGATGAGGAGGAAGACGAAGAGGGGCAGGCAGATGAAGAGGAAGAGGTGGTGGATGAGGAGGAGGCAGATGCAGATGACGATGTAGTTTGGTTAGACTCTGTCCCTACAGCAGTGTTCTTGGCTAAAATAGGAAATAGTATAATTAAAATAATAGGGTTAATATTAACATCAAATAGCGTACCCACAAAATTCAATCACAGCTTAACTAGGGTTAAGTACAAAATGCCCATTCTAGTAGTGAAAATTGCATTAGAAATTTAAATTTGGAGGAAAGTGAAAATGCTATTGTGAGATCAGATGTATTTTAATGTAGTCTGCCAAATGCTTCAAAAGTTTAATAATTCTAAAAATATATAATCTTCTTACTTTAATTACTCACTACAGCAAAATATAATATGCAGCATATGAATAAAAACACCTGCTAATTGTTGGTGAAGGAAGTCCATGTCCTTTTTCAACTGCTTAATTTGTCTTTTCAGCAAGCCTTCCTTTATCTTTGCCTTTTGGAGCAGCACTGAGGCTGTTGGAGACATATCGATGGCTGGAAATAAGAGAAATAAACTTAAGTGAATCTAAAAATCAAACATTAAATACATGTCCTCTTTATGTAAACTGCTGGGTAATAATGTAAACTGCTGGGTAATAATGTAAACTGCTGGGTAATAAACCTGGTGATTTTAAACCAGCTATGTGAATACAAATGTTCCAACACAATTTCCACTTAACAATTCAGAAATGTTAAACTTCTCAGTAGATTATTTTAGACCATATTTATTTATTTATAATAGTTTGCCCTCAGAAAAACAGCATTGACTTATTGTGACCATTCAGTCTACACAATTATGCAGACATAAATTTATGCATTCCTTACAGAAAACACAGTCCATTCAATTTTATGATAACTACATCACTGCATAACTCAGACAATCTTAATATTTGGCATTTGGTTATTTGTGATGCTATGTATATATGAAAACTAACAATATTTGCCACATTTTTTCACACATATCTAGTTTTGGATGTCTGGTACTGTTATAAATTATAAGGCACTTGGAGCAGAACTGTGACAAACAGGCACGGAGCCAGCTTTGCGTAGGAGTGTGTTAGGTCGCATGCGCTTCTTGCCTTGCCCTGCGCACTCACTAAGTAGTAACGTTACAGATTAAAAGTTAGCAGAACTACCTAACTCAAAACGCCATAAACTGTGCTTAACGTTATACGATCAATATATAGACATTTAAGAATTGTATATTTAAGAAAACAGAATATGGGAAATAGCCTGGAAGCACAAATATTGTTCAATGCTATCCAGACCTGTAAATTACTAAAATAAAATTCCATATTTTTCCATAACGTTACTGTTTAGAAATCTTAGTGAGCAGCGAGGGCTAGCTACAATTACAGTAGGCTACATACATGCCAACAGGTTAACGTTATCAAACTCACCTGTACTCAGAGATTGGTGTTCACAGTCTGTGTCATCGCTGGTTTCAAATAAAATACTGCATTTATCCCTCTCAAAACCTTGACACTTCTTGTTTGCGGGGTAATCCTCATCGCTGGTAACTTTGGCATTAATGTTTTTGCCAACGGCGGTGTTCTCCAGGTTTTGCGGTCCATGTGCACCTTCACCGATGTTAGCATCATCCATGCTGCTGATGGTAACGTCAGGTGCTGCCGTTTCTTTCGTCGACCGCGTTGGTGTCCCTAATTTGTTATCCATTTTTAATGCTTTGCCAGATCTTGTAAAATGTCTTTTCTTTGCCGACATGGTTAGTTAGAAATATCAGTACATATGCTCTGTAGCTAGCTAGTTTGAAACCTCTGATTTTAGCAATATTGCTAACGCTCCCTGGTTACGCTTAGACCCGCCCTACTCTGCCTCTGATTGGCTAGTAGTCATTACCTTCGGTTTGTTAGGTTGGGTGTCTTTCTCTAGCTGTCACTCTGGGTTGGGTATGTTCAGAGTCCGATATGCATGAGGAGTGAAATAGTTTGGTACGGTCAGAGCCAATCAGAGGCACAGTAGGGGCGGGTTACAGCCATACCGGTGGCGGGCGGGCTTTGGGCATTTGGGCGCACTTTTGGCTCTAACAGGTCTGGTCTGAATAACTTTTCCGTGTGTAGCCCATTTGATGGAAAATGCCTGGTTTAGCAAGTGAACTAAGGGAGTTAATTGAAGGTAGCCGATTGAAAAGAAAACACCATAAGCACCTAATAAAATGGCTAAAGAAAAGACAACTTCTGAAACAGAAGATGAAATGCAGCATTTGTCACCACAAAATGAAGATGAAGCACTGCAGTCGTGGAGACCTCTATGAATGGTAGGTAGGCCTAACTAATATGGGCATATATGGCCTAAAGGTCTGATATTACTTAAGAATTTTTTTTTGTTACTGTAGCTTATATGCCTAGTTTTCTTATTTTTTACTGTATATTTAGCATTTATTTAACAGTATATTTAGTATGTTTTACTGTTTACTTAGGTATCTATTAAATTTCTTTACTGATGCTTTTAGAGTGACCAGCAACTTTTCTAAGTGATTTTCCCCATTTAATTTACTCCATCAAGGTTTCTGTAAATCCTTAGGCTACATAGTTTTAAGCCTGGAACCAAGTCAACCAACTACAAGATGAATAGTGGCCATAAGACATTTCATTTTGCGCTAAAATGTTGTAAATGGAAAAATATCATAACGTTAAGATAACGTTACAAGACTGTGTAGCTTACATAACTCTGGTAGACGTCAGTGGTAGCATTTAAGTGAGTACAATAATAGTAAAAGCATTCTTCATTTTACTTGTTACCCCTGAAGTACCCCCAAAGGTTCCAGTCCATGCTTTAGGAAGCACCGACAAAAGACTGAACAAAACAATGACAATACAAATGTTTGCCATTTGTTCAATCTCAAGTCTCCTACTCAAACATTTTTTATTCTTAAAAAAATGGTCTTGCATTGAAGCAAAACAATTTGAACAGAGATCATAACAATTATGGCATATCTTTGAATTCCATTGGATCTCAAGTTGTGCCATGTTCCATAGGGTATGTCAACAGAGGGCCAAACATAGAGCTGTTGTAAGAAAATCCATCCGACACCAGTCAATATTTAGCCAATCCAAGATATCCCTTTTCAACTGGATGCGATTTGTGCACAGGTATTGAAATCAAATTTAAGTTCAAGAATAACATGCTATACACCTACATGAATACAAATAATCAAAGTGCCTGTAATTTAGATAATATATTACACTAAAACCAGTGGTAGGCTACAGGATACAGAAAGTCAATATACATAATTTTGTTGCTGCAATATTCTAAAGGCAAGTGACATCTCTTTGAAAATCACAATTGTGAATTGCTGCATCCAAAGAGATACTGGCACTTTTTATATGCATTGGTTAAATTGAACACACCTTCTGGGTTCCATTAATGTAAGCTACTTTATAGTGCATATGGTAATAGCTTTTCACAATAGCTTGCGCAAGTGCAAGTTAGTGGCAAATGGTGAAGCACATGTTAATTGTTGTTTTAGGCAGTGGATGGACAATACGTCTAATTTTTATTAGTATTACTCCCATTTTACATTTCTTGAATCTATCTCATGTCCATAAGAATGCTGTACCAGGTGTAATTACTGAAGTATTGTTTGCATAAGGCCACAACATTTTCACCATTAATTTTGTGTATTTCCAGGTTTGCACAAGGCCTACGATTAAGACAAATTGACATGATAACTGATGACATTGCTGCAAGCACAACTACACTGTCAAAGATGGCGAAAAATCTGCGAGATGTCTGTGTTGAGGCAATGGAGAGAAGAAAAAGAAGAAAAGGACAGAGGCTGGGAGGGCAGAACGAGTTTGTGGTTATCGATGAAAGCCACTTCAGACACAAAAGAAAGGTTAATGTAAACACCATACAGCTAAACATTCTATGGGAATTCCCACAACAAGCCCAATACTTTCCAGCCATTCTATTTAAGTGACAGAACTTGCAACTCTAGGCGTTTCAAGGTATGTCAGTGTATTTGTTTTTTTCTTTTGCTTGACTTGGCTTTGATAGTGACTTATTCTTCAATCAGGAGGAGGATTTTTCAGGAGGACTATGTCTTCTTGTATTTACTGAATGCTTTGATTACTATAGGCTTTGCTTTGACCCACAAAGTTATAACAATATGTTAAGGAATCAGAATGAATGAAACAGTTGCAAAACATAAACAATTACATGCTACTTACCATGCCAGCTGTAAGGTTACTCAGTATTCTGTCCGGCATTATAAATGTACAATTATTAGTTTTATACTTTTTTATTAATCACAAATTGTGTGGCATGGTGTTATAACTTTATAATTACCAAACTTTTGATTTCATTGTACCTGTCTTTTAATTACATTTTGTTCTCTGTAACTGTAATGGATTACAGATATACAGTTGAACAACATAAAAAAAAACTACAGAAAATTCAAAATTTCCAGACTAGGTCATCATGACAAATTTATTGTCCATGTATAGATTTATCTTTAGGTTTCATCACTGCATGGCTGTAAGGAGATGCAGTAATTGCTACCACAAATAAAAAGTTATTCATCCAGGGGTCACAAATGGTCACAGCAAATTATAAAATATTGTATTGAAATCACCACTTGTAAGCATCTGTGGACGCAGTGGTGGGGGTGAATTCATACTTATGGGGATAGAATAATTTTATAACTCAGGAAAGTTATCAAATTGTCAGCATTCTGTGTTTCAATGGTCAAATACTTACAGTAAATATTAGTTATACATCACCATGTGAATAATTGCCATTTCTAACCAATTGTCGTGTCCAATTTTAATATTTTGACAGTGCGGACGTGGAAGAATGGCTGGTGGGTGGAAAAGGAAGAAGTGGGTGTTTGGGATGCTTGGCGTCAAGCACAGAGGACAGAGGACCATGCCTGTTCTCCGCCTGGTGGCAAGACGGACCAAACGAGAACTGGTCCCATTGATTCTCCACCACGTTCGTACTGGATCCACAATATTAAGTGATGAGTGGCGGGCCTACCGTCATCATCATCATCATCATGTATCATTTGGATACAAGCATTACACAGTTAACCACAGTGTGGCATATGTCAATGCTGAAACGGGCTGCCACACTCAACACATTGAGAGGGCCTGGAGGAGCTACAAGGAGACAATTGGTAGACTCCGAGGGAATCGCACAGAGGATCTGCTCAGAGACCATTTGATTGTGATCGAGTGGAATGAATGGTTGGGTAAAAAACACCACAATGGTCCACTAGGACGCCTGCTCCACGATATTGCTAAGCAATATAAATAGAAATAAATTACGTCAAGTTTCTGGAGCTTGTGATGTTAATCGCTTTGTGTCTTTTATTGTTATTGTGGTCTCTAAAGTACCCCTACCCCAGTATATAGATTATTGTATTTTGTATGCTAATTTTTTGTACTAACTTTGTTTTAGTAATCCTTTTGTTCTTGTCTCCCCGTGTTCATCTGCGGTACATTGTTGCATGACAAATACTTTCTTCACAAATTGGTTAAATTTTCTGATCATACTATATTATCAGTGCACAAATAATCACTGTTTTATGGACCACTAATAAAAGATTTAAGTGTACCAAATAAAGTAATTTGATGCACGATGATACACTTATTTATGATTAACTAATTATTAGAAACCACCCACCAGTTGCAACTTATTAATAGGCATTCCAATAACTCTTTAACAAGGTATTATAGTCATCTGTTGCAACTTTATAATAACCATCCAGACACTGTTTATAGACGGTTTACAGAACAACTAGTAACCCTTAACAAAGTATTAATTATCTATCTAAATAATGTTTATAGATGGTTTATAAAGTATTTATTAACTATTTAACAAGGTATTATAGTCATCTGTTGCAACTTTATAATAACCATCCAGACACTGTTTATAGACGGTTTACAGAACAACTAGTAACCCTTAACAAAGTATTAATTATCTATCTAAATAATGTTTATAGATGGTTTATAAAGTATTTATTAACTATTTAACAAGGTATTATAGTCATCTGTTGCAACTTTATAATAACCATACAGACACTGTTTATAGACGATTTACAGAACAACTAGTAACCCTTAACAAAGTATTAATTATCTATCTAAATAATGTTTATAGACGGTTTATAAAGTATTTATTAACTATTTAACAAGGTATTATAGTTATCTGTTGCAACTTTATAATAACCATCCAGACACTGTTTATAGACGGCTTATAGACCAACTAGTAACCCTTAACAAAGCACTTCTAATAATTAGTAATCATTATTCATTATAATTTAATTGTTTGTTAACAGTAAACTGGCTGTTTCCTAACACTTAAATGCTAATTAATAAACTGTTAATTTACAATTAGTAAACATTATTAATTATTATTTAATGGTTTGTTAACAATAAACTGACTGTTTCCTAACGGTTATATGATAATTAACTAAAGATTAATTAACTATATATTTACCATCTATAAAT
This sequence comes from Etheostoma nigrum, assembly GCA_029931835.1. NCBI lineage: Eukaryota > Metazoa > Chordata > Actinopteri > Perciformes > Percidae > Etheostoma > Etheostoma nigrum. The sequence continues at coordinate 62,862 of JAQOOF010000086.1, read as the reverse complement.
GATGGTTATTATAAAGTGTTACCAGAGCAGGTCTAGACCGGACTCTGGGATATTATTTATCTCCCAGGTCTTTCCATAAAGAGCAGGTCTAGACCGGACTCTGGGATGTTATTTATCTCCCAGGTCTTTCATAAAGAGCAGAGCAGGTCTAGACCGGACTCTGGGATGTTATTTACAGTGGGGTTCGAAAGTTTGGGCCCCCCAGGTAAAAATGTGCATAAAGAAGCCAAGAAAAGATGGAAAAATCTCCAAAAGGCATCAAATGACAGATTAGACATTCGTATAATATGTCACAAAAAGTTAGATTTTATTTCCATCATTTACACTTTCAAAATAACCAAACTAAGAAATGGCGTCTGCAAAAGTTTGCCCCCCCCCTTTGGAAAGCTGAGACCTGACAGTGTCATGGATTGTTCTCAATCATCGTCTGGAAAGACCAGGTGATGTCAATCTTAAGGTCTTCAATGCCCAGACTCGTCTGACCCCCCTCCATCAATCAGCACCATGGCTTCTTCTAAGCAGTTGTCTAGAAAACTAAAACTGAAAATAGTTGACGCTCACAAAGCAGGAGAAGGCTAGAAGAAGATAGCAAAGCATTTTCAGATGCCAATTTCCTCTGTTCGGAATGTAATTAAGAAATGGCCGTCATCAGGAACAGTGGAAGTTAAAGCAAGATCTGGAAGACCAAGAACAATATCAGAACCGCTCGCAGGATTGGGAGGAAAAGCAAGTCCAGACCCCCGTTAGACTGCCCGATCCATCCAGAAAGACCTGGAGACAGTGGAGCTGGTCTACACCATTCCACTATAAAGAGATACTCGTACAGACATGGTCTTCATGGAAGAGACATCAGAAGAAAACCTCTTCTACGTCCTCACAACAAAAATCAGCGTTTGAAAAAAGTTTGCAAATGAACATATAGACAAGCCTGATGCATTGTGGGAACACGTTCTGTGGACCGATGAGGTTAAAATAGAACTTTTTGGCCGCAATGAGCAAAGGTACGTTTGGAGAAGAAAGGGCTCAGAATTTAATGAAAATAACCTCTGTCCAGCTGTTAAGCATGGGGGGTGCATTGCAGCCAGTGGCACAGGGAACAGTTCACGAGTAAAAGGAAAAATTGATTCAATCAAATTTCAGCAAATTTTGGACGCTAACTTGATGCCATCTGTGAAAAAGCTGAACTTAAAAAAAGGATGGCTTCTACAAATGGATAATTATTCTAAACACACCTCAAAATCCACACTGGATTACATCAGGAGGAGTAAACTGAAAGTTTTGCCATGGCCTTCACAATCTCATGACCTCAACATAATGTAAATCTATGGATAGACCTTAAAGGAGCAGTGCGTGACAGACAGCCCAGAAATCTCAAAGAACTGGAAGACTTCTGGAAGAAGAATGGGAGAAGATACCTCAAACAGGGGGCCCAAACTTTTGCAGACGCCATTTTTTTGTTTTCTGTTGTTTTGAAAGTGTAAATGATGGAAATAAAATCTAACTTTTATAATCTAACATATTATATGAATGTCTAATCTGTCATTTGATGCCTTTTGGAGATGTTTCCATCTTTTCTTGGCTTCTTTATGCACATTAATACACATTTTTACCTGGGGTGCCCAAACGTTCGAACCCCACTGTATCTAAGGCTTTCTTTATGTACACAAAAGGCTTATTTCTCTGTGTACCGTGGCGTGGGAGTGGGTAAGCCTGTTTTTAGTGGAAGGCTAGCATAATCCCTTGACTTGCGCCAGCAAACTGCAACTGGAAGTAATGAATGAAATGTGTTAAACTGTCTCCGCTGATAAATAACCCACGGGCTAACTTGGAAATGAGGTCCTATGTCCGAAATTCTGAACCAACACTGTAAGGGACTAAATGTAAAGGTACTTTTTATGTATAAAGTGTAAAGACAACCCAAAGCGGCTTTTCATACTTTTAGTTTTTGTGTTGACTTTGAATGAAGTGTATTGTACAATGCTTAAATTACTGTTTATTTACATGGAATCTGGTGAGGTTAGCGAACACAGTTTCACGTATGTATAAAATTGTGCAAGAAAATTCAGATAAAGTAGTTTTTAGCTGTAGTAGTCTATGGTACGATGTTACAGTACTTTCAACATAAGAGAAGAATAACCATGAACGTTTTAAATGCCATGGTGGGTCAAAACAATGGGAGCCCAAGCCAGACTTGGCCCCAAATTGGACGGCCTTGGTTTAACTTGTAGTTATTGTTTAACAAAATTTGTCAATACAATAATTTACCATTGTTACCTTGCATTCACACTTCATTCCACAGATTTGAAAAAACAATAACTGAATGAAGTTTCATTGTTCCTTTCCATGTCCATGGGCACCACCATGTCCATGAGGATCACCATGTCCATCAGCACAACCATGTCCATGAGGAACACCATGTCCATCAGCACCACTTATCCATGAGGACCACCATGTCCATCAGCACCACCATGTCCATCAGCACCACCATGTCCATCAGCACCACCATGTCCATGAGGAACACCATGTCCATGGGCCCATGCCATGCACCACCATGTCCATGAGCACCACCATGGTAGAGGTATGTGACACAGCAGACACCCAAAACCAAAAAAAGTGTCTAAATATAAAACACACTAAGCTGTTCTCAAAATATAAACTGGCCTCTCTATTATGAACAGTTATTAGTACAAGTATAATTACCTTTGCTGAGGCCCTGATGGACTAGAGAACCAAACTGCAACCGCAGTGGTCACAGGTGCTAGATTATCCACTTGGTTTATATGGTATCATAAGGGTTTGCCGCCTGCAAGACGCACTTCAGACTAAGCCTCTCTCTCCAGTCCGCAGACACGCCCTTCTCAAGCAGCATTAGCTCTCAAATATTGAATCCAGAGGACATGTTTAGATTGTTTATCGACATGGTGGTGCTTATGGAAAGAATACCAGGAAACACGGACGCAGGCGTCTGACAACGGGGCGCGACTGTCCAGTCGGTGCCGACGTGTTGATGCGTTAACCCTTGCAGTCTTGAATGACTGCAGCAAGTCATTTAAAACTTAGTAGTATCATATGATGATATCCACCTTGCAGGAGTAACGTTACAGGAATCCTGCAAGGTGGACTATCAGTTTTAATGACTGTCAGCTAAGATGTAAGGGCTTACGCTGCAGTCAGTCAGGCTGACAATGCAAAAGATAGCGCGTCGCGACCGACTGTATCTGCTGTTCCCCCGTTGTCATCGCCATAAGCGCCACCGTGATCTGGTATACAATTTAAGCATAGCTATCTGGATCTCAGTCCTATGAGATTTAATGCTGCTTGAGAAGCTGCTGTGTCTGCGGACTGGGAGAGACGAACATACTTAAGTCTGTCTGGCATTGGCGGCAAACCCTATGAATACCATATAAACAGCGGATGGTTACTAGCACCTGTGACCACTGCGGTTGCAGTTTGGTCTCCTCTCGTCCATCAGGGCCTCAGCAAAGGTAATTATACTTAGACTAATAACTGTTCATAATAGCGAGGACAGTTTATATTTTGAGAACAGCTTAGTGTGTTTTATATTTAGACACTTTTTTTGGTTTTGGGTGTCTGCTGTGTCACATACCTCTACCATGGTGGTGCTCATGGACATGGTGGTGCTGATGGACATGGTGTTCCTCATGGACATGGTGTTCCTCATGGACATGGTGGTGCTGATGGACATGGTGGTGCTGATGGACATGGTGGTGCTGATGGACATGGTGGTCCTCATGGATAAGTGGTGCTGATGGACATGGTGTTCCTCATGGACATGGTTGTGCTGATGGACATGGTGATCCTCATGGACATGGTGGTGCCCATGGACATGGAAAGGAACAATGAAACTTCATTCAGTTATTGTTTTTTCAAATCTGTGGAATGAAGTGTGAATGCAAGGTAACAATGGTAAATTATTGTATTGACAAATTTTGTTAAACAATAACTACAAGTTAAACCAAGGCCGTCCAATTTGGGGCCAAGTCTGGCTTGGGCTCCCATTGTTTTGACCCACCATGGCATTTAAAACGTTCATGGTTATTCTTCTCTTATGTTGAAAGTACTGTAACATCGTACCATAGACTACTACAGCTAAAAACTACTTTATCTGAATTTTCTTGCACAATTTTATACATACGTGAAACTGTGTTCGCTAACCTCACCAGATTCCATGTAAATAAACAGTAATTTAAGCATTGTACAATACACTTCATTCAAAGTCAACACAAAAACTAAAAGTATGAAAAGCCGCTTTGGGTTGTCTTTACACTTTATACATAAAAAGTACCTTTACATTTAGTCCCTTACAGTGTTGGTTCAGAATTTCGGACATAGGACCTCATTTCCAAGTTAGCCCGTGGGTTATTTATCAGCGGAGACAGTTTAACACATTTCATTCATTACTTCCAGTTGCAGTTTGCTGGCGCAAGTCAAGGGATTATGCTAGCCTTCCACTAAAAACAGGCTTACCCACTCCCACGCCACGGTACACAGAGAAATAAGCCTTTTGTGTACATAAAGAAAGCCTTAGATACAGTGGGGTTCGAACGTTTGGGCACCCCAGGTAAAAATGTGTATTAATGTGCATAAAGAAGCCAAGAAAAGATGGAAACATCTCCAAAAGGCATCAAATGACAGATTAGACATTCATATAATATGTTAGATTATAAAAGTTAGATTTTATTTCCATCATTTACACTTTCAAAACAACAGAAAACAAAAAAATGGCGTCTGCAAAAGTTTGGGCCCCCTGTTTGAGGTATCTTCTCCCATTCTTCTTCCAGAAGTCTTCCAGTTCTTTGAGATTTCTGGGCTGTCTGTCACGCACTGCTCCTTTAAGGTCTATCCATAGATTTACATTATGTTGAGGTCATGAGATTGTGAAGGCCATGGCAAAACTTTCAGTTTACTCCTCCTGATGTAATCCAGTGTGGATTTTGAGGTGTGTTTAGAATAATTATCCATTTGTAGAAGCCATCCTTTTTTTAAGTTCAGCTTTTTCACAGATGGCATCAAGTTAGCGTCCAAAATTTGCTGAAATTTGATTGAATCAATTTTTCCTTTTACTCGTGAACTGTTCCCTGTGCCACTGGCTGCAATGCACCCCCCATGCTTAACAGCTGGACAGAGGTTATTTTCATTAAATTCTGAGCCCTTTCTTCTCCAAACGTACCTTTGCTCATTGCGGCCAAAAAGTTCTATTTTAACCTCATCGGTCCACAGAACGTGTTCCCACAATGCATCAGGCTTGTCTATATGTTCATTTGCAAACTTTTTTCAAACGCTGATTTTTGTTGTGAGGACGTAGAAGAGGTTTTCTTCTGATGTCTCTTCCATGAAGACCATGTCTGTACGAGTATCTCTTTATAGTGGAATGGTGTAGACCAGCTCCACTGTCTCCAGGTCTTTCTGGATGGATCGGGCAGTCTAACGGGGGTCTGGACTTGCTTTTCCTCCCAATCCTGCGAGCGGTTCTGATATTGTTCTTGGTCTTCCAGATCTTGCTTTAACTTCCACTGTTCCTGATGACGGCCATTTCTTAATTACATTCCGAACAGAGGAAATTGGCATCTGAAAATGCTTTGCTATCTTCTTCTAGCCTTCTCCTGCTTTGTGAGCGTCAACTATTTTCAGTTTTAGTTTTCTAGACAACTGCTTAGAAGAAGCCATGGTGCTGATTGATGGAGGGGGGTCAGACGAGTCTGGGCATTGAAGACCTTAAGATTGACATCACCTGGTCTTTCCAGACGATGATTGAGAACAATCCATGACACTGTCAGGTCTCAGCTTTCCAAAGGGGGGGGGGGCAAACTTTTGCAGACGCCATTTCTTAGTTTGGTTATTTTGAAAGTGTAAATGATGGAAATAAAATCTAACTTTTTGTGACATATTATACGAATGTCTAATCTGTCATTTGATGCCTTTTGGAGATTTTTCCATCTTTTCTTGGCTTCTTTATGCACATTTTTACCTGGGGGGCCCAAACTTTCGAACCCCACTGTAAATAACATCCCAGAGTCCGGTCTAGACCTGCTCTGCTCTTTATGAAAGACCTGGGAGATAAATAACATCCCAGAGTCCGGTCTAGACCTGCTCTTTATGGAAAGACCTGGGAGATAAATAATATCCCAGAGTCCGGTCTAGACCTGCTCTGGTAACACTTTATAATAACCATCATTTATAGATGGTAAATATATAGTTAATTAATCTTTAGTTAATTATCATATAACCGTTAGGAAACAGTCAGTTTATTGTTAACAAACCATTAAATAATAATTAATAATGTTTACTAATTGTAAATTAACAGTTTATTAATTAGCATTTAAGTGTTAGGAAACAGCCAGTTTACTGTTAACAAACAATTAAATTATAATGAATAATGATTACTAATTATTAGAAGTGCTTTGTTAAGGGTTACTAGTTGGTCTATAAGCCGTCTATAAACAGTGTCTGGATGGTTATTATAAAGTTGCAACAGATAACTATAATACCTTGTTAAATAGTTAATAAATACTTTATAAACCGTCTATAAACATTATTTAGATAGATAATTAATACTTTGTTAAGGGTTACTAGTTGTTCTGTAAATCGTCTATAAACAGTGTCTGTATGGTTATTATAAAGTTGCAACAGATGACTATAATACCTTGTTAAATAGTTAATAAATACTTTATAAACCATCTATAAACATTATTTAGATAGATAATTAATACTTTGTTAAGGGTTACTAGTTGTTCTGTAAACCGTCTATAAACAGTGTCTGGATGGTTATTATAAAGTTGCAACAGATGACTATAATACCTTGTTAAATAGTTAATAAATACTTTATAAACCATCTATAAACATTATTTAGATAGATAATTAATACTTTGTTAAGGGTTACTAGTTGTTCTGTAAACCGTCTATAAACAGTGTCTGGATGGTTATTATAAAGTTGCAACAGATGACTATAATACCTTGTTAAAGAGTTATTGGAATGCCTATTAATAAGTTGCAACTGGTGGGTGGTTTCTAATAATTAGTTAATCATAAATAAGTGTATCATCGTGCATCAAATTACTTTATTTGGTACACTTAAATCTTTTATTAGTGGTCCATAAAACAGTGATTATTTGTGCACTGATAATATAGTATGATCAGAAAATTTAACCAATTTGTGAAGAAAGTATTTGTCATGCAACAATGTACCGCAGATGAACACGGGGAGACAAGAACAAAAGGATTACTAAAACAAAGTTAGTACAAAAAATTAGCATACAAAATACAATAATCTATATACTGGGGTAGGGGTACTTTAGAGACCACAATAACAATAAAAGACACAAAGCGATTAACATCACAAGCTCCAGAAACTTGACGTAATTTATTTCTATTTATATTGCTTAGCAATATCGTGGAGCAGGCGTCCTAGTGGACCATTGTGGTGTTTTTTACCCAACCATTCATTCCACTCGATCACAATCAAATGGTCTCTGAGCAGATCCTCTGTGCGATTCCCTCGGAGTCTACCAATTGTCTCCTTGTAGCTCCTCCAGGCCCTCTCAATGTGTTGAGTGTGGCAGCCCGTTTCAGCATTGACATATGCCACACTGTGGTTAACTGTGTAATGCTTGTATCCAAATGATACATGATGATGATGATGATGACGGTAGGCCCGCCACTCATCACTTAATATTGTGGATCCAGTACGAACGTGGTGGAGAATCAATGGGACCAGTTCTCGTTTGGTCCGTCTTGCCACCAGGCGGAGAACAGGCATGGTCCTCTGTCCTCTGTGCTTGACGCCAAGCATCCCAAACACCCACTTCTTCCTTTTCCACCCACCAGCCATTCTTCCACGTCCGCACTGTCAAAATATTAAAATTGGACACGACAATTGGTTAGAAATGGCAATTATTCACATGGTGATGTATAACTAATATTTACTGTAAGTATTTGACCATTGAAACACAGAATGCTGACAATTTGATAACTTTCCTGAGTTATAAAATTATTCTATCCCCATAAGTATGAATTCACCCCCACCACTGCGTCCACAGATGCTTACAAGTGGTGATTTCAATACAATATTTTATAATTTGCTGTGACCATTTGTGACCCCTGGATGAATAACTTTTTATTTGTGGTAGCAATTACTGCATCTCCTTACAGCCATGCAGTGATGAAACCTAAAGATAAATCTATACATGGACAATAAATTTGTCATGATGACCTAGTCTGGAAATTTTGAATTTTCTGTAGTTTTTTTTTATGTTGTTCAACTGTATATCTGTAATCCATTACAGTTACAGAGAACAAAATGTAATTAAAAGACAGGTACAATGAAATCAAAAGTTTGGTAATTATAAAGTTATAACACCATGCCACACAATTTGTGATTAATAAAAAAGTATAAAACTAATAATTGTACATTTATAATGCCGGACAGAATACTGAGTAACCTTACAGCTGGCATGGTAAGTAGCATGTAATTGTTTATGTTTTGCAACTGTTTCATTCATTCTGATTCCTTAACATATTGTTATAACTTTGTGGGTCAAAGCAAAGCCTATAGTAATCAAAGCATTCAGTAAATACAAGAAGACATAGTCCTCCTGAAAAATCCTCCTCCTGATTGAAGAATAAGTCACTATCAAAGCCAAGTCAAGCAAAAGAAAAAAACAAATACACTGACATACCTTGAAACGCCTAGAGTTGCAAGTTCTGTCACTTAAATAGAATGGCTGGAAAGTATTGGGCTTGTTGTGGGAATTCCCATAGAATGTTTAGCTGTATGGTGTTTACATTAACCTTTCTTTTGTGTCTGAAGTGGCTTTCATCGATAACCACAAACTCGTTCTGCCCTCCCAGCCTCTGTCCTTTTCTTCTTTTTCTTCTCTCCATTGCCTCAACACAGACATCTCGCAGATTTTTCGCCATCTTTGACAGTGTAGTTGTGCTTGCAGCAATGTCATCAGTTATCATGTCAATTTGTCTTAATCGTAGGCCTTGTGCAAACCTGGAAATACACAAAATTAATGGTGAAAATGTTGTGGCCTTATGCAAACAATACTTCAGTAATTACACCTGGTACAGCATTCTTATGGACATGAGATAGATTCAAGAAATGTAAAATGGGAGTAATACTAATAAAAATTAGACGTATTGTCCATCCACTGCCTAAAACAACAATTAACATGTGCTTCACCATTTGCCACTAACTTGCACTTGCGCAAGCTATTGTGAAAAGCTATTACCATATGCACTATAAAGTAGCTTACATTAATGGAACCCAGAAGGTGTGTTCAATTTAACCAATGCATATAAAAAGTGCCAGTATCTCTTTGGATGCAGCAATTCACAATTGTGATTTTCAAAGAGATGTCACTTGCCTTTAGAATATTGCAGCAACAAAATTATGTATATTGACTTTCTGTATCCTGTAGCCTACCACTGGTTTTAGTGTAATATATTATCTAAATTACAGGCACTTTGATTATTTGTATTCATGTAGGTGTATAGCATGTTATTCTTGAACTTAAATTTGATTTCAATACCTGTGCACAAATCGCATCCAGTTGAAAAGGGATATCTTGGATTGGCTAAATATTGACTGGTGTCGGATGGATTTTCTTACAACAGCTCTATGTTTGGCCCTCTGTTGACATACCCTATGGAACATGGCACAACTTGAGATCCAATGGAATTCAAAGATATGCCATAATTGTTATGATCTCTGTTCAAATTGTTTTGCTTCAATGCAAGACCATTTTTTTAAGAATAAAAAATGTTTGAGTAGGAGACTTGAGATTGAACAAATGGCAAACATTTGTATTGTCATTGTTTTGTTCAGTCTTTTGTCGGTGCTTCCTAAAGCATGGACTGGAACCTTTGGGGGTACTTCAGGGGTAACAAGTAAAATGAAGAATGCTTTTACTATTATTGTACTCACTTAAATGCTACCACTGACGTCTACCAGAGTTATGTAAGCTACACAGTCTTGTAACGTTATCTTAACGTTATGATATTTTTCCATTTACAACATTTTAGCGCAAAATGAAATGTCTTATGGCCACTATTCATCTTGTAGTTGGTTGACTTGGTTCCAGGCTTAAAACTATGTAGCCTAAGGATTTACAGAAACCTTGATGGAGTAAATTAAATGGGGAAAATCACTTAGAAAAGTTGCTGGTCACTCTAAAAGCATCAGTAAAGAAATTTAATAGATACCTAAGTAAACAGTAAAACATACTAAATATACTGTTAAATAAATGCTAAATATACAGTAAAAAATAAGAAAACTAGGCATATAAGCTACAGTAACAAAAAAAAATTCTTAAGTAATATCAGACCTTTAGGCCATATATGCCCATATTAGTTAGGCCTACCTACCATTCATAGAGGTCTCCACGACTGCAGTGCTTCATCTTCATTTTGTGGTGACAAATGCTGCATTTCATCTTCTGTTTCAGAAGTTGTCTTTTCTTTAGCCATTTTATTAGGTGCTTATGGTGTTTTCTTTTCAATCGGCTACCTTCAATTAACTCCCTTAGTTCACTTGCTAAACCAGGCATTTTCCATCAAATGGGCTACACACGGAAAAGTTATTCAGACCAGACCTGTTAGAGCCAAAAGTGCGCCCAAATGCCCAAAGCCCGCCCGCCACCGGTATGGCTGTAACCCGCCCCTACTGTGCCTCTGATTGGCTCTGACCGTACCAAACTATTTCACTCCTCATGCATATCGGACTCTGAACATACCCAACCCAGAGTGACAGCTAGAGAAAGACACCCAACCTAACAAACCGAAGGTAATGACTACTAGCCAATCAGAGGCAGAGTAGGGCGGGTCTAAGCGTAACCAGGGAGCGTTAGCAATATTGCTAAAATCAGAGGTTTCAAACTAGCTAGCTACAGAGCATATGTACTGATATTTCTAACTAACCATGTCGGCAAAGAAAAGACATTTTACAAGATCTGGCAAAGCATTAAAAATGGATAACAAATTAGGGACACCAACGCGGTCGACGAAAGAAACGGCAGCACCTGACGTTACCATCAGCAGCATGGATGATGCTAACATCGGTGAAGGTGCACATGGACCGCAAAACCTGGAGAACACCGCCGTTGGCAAAAACATTAATGCCAAAGTTACCAGCGATGAGGATTACCCCGCAAACAAGAAGTGTCAAGGTTTTGAGAGGGATAAATGCAGTATTTTATTTGAAACCAGCGATGACACAGACTGTGAACACCAATCTCTGAGTACAGGTGAGTTTGATAACGTTAACCTGTTGGCATGTATGTAGCCTACTGTAATTGTAGCTAGCCCTCGCTGCTCACTAAGATTTCTAAACAGTAACGTTATGGAAAAATATGGAATTTTATTTTAGTAATTTACAGGTCTGGATAGCATTGAACAATATTTGTGCTTCCAGGCTATTTCCCATATTCTGTTTTCTTAAATATACAATTCTTAAATGTCTATATATTGATCGTATAACGTTAAGCACAGTTTATGGCGTTTTGAGTTAGGTAGTTCTGCTAACTTTTAATCTGTAACGTTACTACTTAGTGAGTGCGCAGGGCAAGGCAAGAAGCGCATGCGACCTAACACACTCCTACGCAAAGCTGGCTCCGTGCCTGTTTGTCACAGTTCTGCTCCAAGTGCCTTATAATTTATAACAGTACCAGACATCCAAAACTAGATATGTGTGAAAAAATGTGGCAAATATTGTTAGTTTTCATATATACATAGCATCACAAATAACCAAATGCCAAATATTAAGATTGTCTGAGTTATGCAGTGATGTAGTTATCATAAAATTGAATGGACTGTGTTTTCTGTAAGGAATGCATAAATTTATGTCTGCATAATTGTGTAGACTGAATGGTCACAATAAGTCAATGCTGTTTTTCTGAGGGCAAACTATTATAAATAAATAAATATGGTCTAAAATAATCTACTGAGAAGTTTAACATTTCTGAATTGTTAAGTGGAAATTGTGTTGGAACATTTGTATTCACATAGCTGGTTTAAAATCACCAGGTTTATTACCCAGCAGTTTACATTATTACCCAGCAGTTTACATTATTACCCAGCAGTTTACATAAAGAGGACATGTATTTAATGTTTGATTTTTAGATTCACTTAAGTTTATTTCTCTTATTTCCAGCCATCGATATGTCTCCAACAGCCTCAGTGCTGCTCCAAAAGGCAAAGATAAAGGAAGGCTTGCTGAAAAGACAAATTAAGCAGTTGAAAAAGGACATGGACTTCCTTCACCAACAATTAGCAGGTGTTTTTATTCATATGCTGCATATTATATTTTGCTGTAGTGAGTAATTAAAGTAAGAAGATTATATATTTTTAGAATTATTAAACTTTTGAAGCATTTGGCAGACTACATTAAAATACATCTGATCTCACAATAGCATTTTCACTTTCCTCCAAATTTAAATTTCTAATGCAATTTTCACTACTAGAATGGGCATTTTGTACTTAACCCTAGTTAAGCTGTGATTGAATTTTGTGGGTACGCTATTTGATGTTAATATTAACCCTATTATTTTAATTATACTATTTCCTATTTTAGCCAAGAACACTGCTGTAGGGACAGAGTCTAACCAAACTACATCGTCATCTGCATCTGCCTCCTCCTCATCCACCACCTCTTCCTCTTCATCTGCCTGCCCCTCTTCGTCTTCCTCCTCATCTTCAGAGGACGAGAAAAAGAAAAAACGGCAAAAAAAGAAGCATCACAAAAAGCACACAAAAAAGAGATACATCCAAAAGGACAAAAAGAAAAGAAGACAAAAGAAGAAGCTGGCAAAAGGAAGAACGCCACTTGGCAAAAGAGGTGAATTAAGGGGCCGAAGTATAATTACATTTTTATAAATTGTGGTTAAACTTACAAATCTGAAACATTTCTACTTAGGTTTGAATTTTAGATTGGGTGCAAACCATTTTTATGATCAAAGTGGTTTTACTCATCAAGGATATAACATTTAAAGGAAAGTTTACCAAAAGCAAAAAACAACTACATGTTTTTATTCTTGGAGATATTAACCGTAGAGAAATGGCATTTGGTTTGTTGCATCAAAAAATATATTGGAAAAACTCAACAGCAATGTTTCTTTCCAGAATTCATGACATGGTTACACAGGATGCTATCAGATCTGGTTGTGAGCAGTTTTATTGGGAACTATTTTCCAACAAAGTACCATGCCATAATAGTTTTCCAATAAACTGTTCACAACAAGGTCTATGGATTATTGTTAGTTATTATGTCATGCTTTCTGAAAAAGGTGTGGAAATGTTATTCTTGGTGCACTGAGCTACATTGAATTAAAGCCTATCTCCTTGGATATCTCCAAACCTCTGCAAATCACACAAAACCTGTGCTGGCTAGGTGTACCTTGCTGGGTAAAAGCCTGACATCTGGCATGTCTGTCATGTGCCAGATGTCCCTCCCCCACCACTGTTACATCAGGCATAAAACCGTATAGCCAGACCTTACTAGAGTGCTGAAACTTCATTGTGTAGATAGGTCTGGCAATGCGAGAATACATCGAGTAAGCTTCCCCTTGGAGCACATCACTTTTACCTAAATTACACCCAAAGAAGCCTAACGACAAGATATTATATTATTTTGCGTTAAAAGTGAACTACAAATACTTAAGATGGTTAAAGACATCAGTCACATCTGTGGAAGGAGAATTTTATATGGCAAGTTATTAGTTGTGCCATTATTCATGTTTAAGAGTTTGTGCCATTATTTAGGTTTTATAGTTTAATCCTATCAAATTTTTACAGAGTTAACTGTTTTTCGTTTTGTCATAGAGATACATACCCCAATTTATGCTGTATACTTATTTTAAGTAGTCAAATGATTGACAAGTCTATCTTTATGAACTGTTGTCTACTTTTGCAGTCAGAAGCCCAATAGAGATCATCAAAAGATACAAGAGGGTGTTGAGGGCATACAACCATGGCATGAAATTGGGAGAAGCATGTGCACATGCTGGAGTGACAGAGCTGACAGTGAGGTCTAAAGCGGCGATTGCAGAGCTTGCCATATCTTCTCCACAAAAGTTTGAAGAACTAATGGCAGGATACAACAAACTACATAAGATAGCTGACTTCCTCAGCAGATGTGAAGACATCATTAACAACGATCCACAAATAAGGGCCAACATAGCTAAAAATAAAGCAGTGGGTAAGCTCATACCCTACAATAAGAGGGAGCAGAAGTAATTGACTGGAGTGATGTTGAAATTGTAATGTTCAAAAAGGACTGTGCAATTTAAAAGGTGTGTGCATGTTCATTTATCTTTCATGTATGGTCATTGTTCTTTTAAAATTTTTGACCACACTGTAAAATTAGAGGAGCACCAATACCACTTTTTTCAATACAAGCATGGAAAACATACGAATAGCCCTTTATTTGATGTTTACAAAAATGTAAAGTTTCAGTATGTAACTTTGATTAAAATTTTTGTAATAAAGGTTTTATTAGTAATTTTGTGTTGTTTTTTTATATCCCACTCTGACTTGCAGGTGCATTTTTCATTTATATATTTGTTTTTTTGTATATAATTTAATGAAGGGCAAAACATTTCTCATTCCTTTACCAAGCACTTACTAATAACTATGAAAAACATCAGTCGCAACTTTATAATAACCATCCAGACCAACCCTTAACAAAGTATTAATTATCTAAATAATGTTTATAGACGGTTTATAAAGTATTTATTAACTATTTAACAAGGTATTATAGTCATCTGTTGCAACTTTATAATAACCATCCAGACACTGTTTATAGACGGTTTACAGAACAACTAGTAACCCTTAACAAAGTATTAATTATCTATCTAAATAATGTTTATAGACGGTTTATAAAGTATTTATTAACTATTTAACAAGGTATTATAGTCATATGTTGCAACTTTATAATAACCATCCAGACACTGTTTATAGACGGCTTATAGACCAACTAGTAACCCTTAACAAAGCACTTCTAATAATTAGTAATCATTATTCATTATAATTTAATTGTTTGTTAACAGTAAACTGACTGTTTCATAACAGTTAAATGCTAATTAATTAACTGTTAATTTACAATTAGTAAACATTATTAATTATTATTTAATGGTTTGTTAACAGTAAACTGACTGTTTCCTAACATCCATCCATCCATCTTCATCCGCTTATCCGGAGTCGGGTCGCGGGGGCAGCAGCTCCAGTAAGGGACCCCAAACTTCCCTTTCCCGGGCCACATCAACCAGCTCCGACTGGGGGATCCCGAGGCGTTCCCAGGCCAGGTTGGAGATATAATCTCTCCACCTAGTCCTGGGTCTTCCCCGAGGCCTCCTCCCAGCTGGACGTGCCTGGAACACCTCCCTAGGGAGGCGCCCAGGAGGCATCCTTACCAGATGCCCGAACCACCTCAACTGGCTCCTTTCGACGCGAAGGAGCAGCGGCTCTACTCCGAGCTCCTCTCGGATGACTGAGCTTCTCACCCTATCTCTAAGGGAGACGCCAGCCACCCTCCTGAGGAAACCCATTTCGGCCGCTTGTACCCTGGATCTCGTTCTTTCGGTCATGACCCAGCCTTCATGACCATAGGTGAGGGTAGGAACGAAAATTGCCCGGTAGATCGAGAGCTTTGCCTTCTGGCTCAGCTCTCTTTTCGTCACAACGGTGCGATACACAGAATGTAATACAGCACCGGCTGCTCCGATTCTCCGACCAATCTCACGCTCCATAGTCCCCTCACTCGCGAACAAGACCCCAAGGTACTTAAACTCCTTCACTTGGGGTAAGGACTCACTCCCCACCTGAAGAAAGCATTCCATCGGTTTCCTGCTGAGAACCATGGCCTCAGATTTAGAGGTGCTGATCCTCATCCCAGCCGCTTCACACTCGGCGGCGAACCGATCCAGTGAGTGCTGAAGGTCACAGACCGATGATGCCATCAGGACCACATCATCTGCAAAAAGCAGCGACGAGATCCCGAGCCCACCGAACTGCAACCCCTCCCCGCCCCGACTACGCCTCGATATCCTGTCCATAAATATTACAAACAGGATTGGTGACAAAGCGCAGCCCTGGCGGAGGCCAACCCTCACCTGGAACTGTTTCCTAACAGTTAAATGATAATTAACTAAAGATTAATTAACTATATATTTACCATCTATAAATGATGGTTATTATAAAGTGTTACCCCTGCTCTTTATGGAAAGACCAGTCCAGTAAATTATTATTATTAAAGCAGTAATAATACAAACAATACAAATACAGAACCAGCAACCTAAGAGACTAAGTCAAAAGGGTTGATTAAGAAAGACACAGAAAGAATGGTGTGATATGATTGGCTATAGTGTAACAAGTAGAGGTGGGTTTTAATCCCACTAAGTGTGTGTGAGTGTGTGTGTGTTTAATATCAGTTGATATTAGCTTTGTTAACATGTAGTGGAAGGCCGTTCCAAAGGTTAGGTGCATGGTAGGAAAAGGCTCTTTAATAACCAGATGTTCAGTCTATTCGGGGAATGACCGAGGGACCAGCATCAAGAGAGCAGACGGTGTGGGCCGGACTGCCGGTGGATATGGTGTAATAAGCTTAGATAAATAAGGTGCTACTTGCAAAATACACGTTTACATGCCTATGTGCATTTCTGAGTCCCTCCAACTGGGTTAGATTCATGATTGGAAGAGCATGAGGAGTTGAGTGAATCACTAAACGGTTTAGGGCCAAAATACATTTCTAATCTACTACACTTTGACCCACCCAGACCTCTCAAGTGGTCTGGGACAGGTCTGCTACTACACTATGACCCCCCCCCCAGACCTCTCAGGTCGTCTGGGACAAGTCTGCTTCCTGTCCCCAGAGTCAGAACTAAACAGGGGGAAGCAGCGTTCAGTTTCTATGCTCCTCATATCTGGAATAAACTCCCAGAAACCTGCAGATCCGCTGCTACTCTTTGTTCTTTTAAATCAAGGCTGAAGACCTTTCTTTTTGATGTTGCCTTTATTTAAATGATGTTCATTTCTTTAATGTTGGAGTTGGGGGTACGGTGCCTTGCTCAAGAGCACCTTGGCAGTGCCCAGGAGGTGAACTGGCACCTCTCCAGCTACCAGTCCACCACCATACTTTGGTCTGTATGCAGACTTAGTTATTATTACGATAATATTCAATTCAATTTTATTTATATAGCGCTACTATATAACTGAAATTACTACTGAAAGCTAATGACATTTTGCCACTATCTGTGTTAAGGTGGATGTCATTAAAGACATTGACAAGAGCCGTCTCAGTGCTGTGGTGTGGTCGGAAACCCAACTGAAAGGTATCAAAACTGTTGCTTAGTGACAAGAAATGATTGAGTTGTTGAAAAACCGCTTTTTCAATGATTTTACTTAAAAACGGAAGGCTTGATATCGGCCTATAGTTGCTCATTAGTGATGTGATAGATTGTTCTTTTTCAATAGTGGCTTGATTACTGCAGTTTTCAGGGCCTGTGGAAAGATACCTGAAAGAAGAGACGTGTTCACAATCTGTAGAAGATCAGAGGCCAAACAATTCGAAACATTTTTGTGTTTATGTTGGACACTGGATTGTCAACCATGACTGAGACCCCCCCCCTCAAAAGGTATATAAGAGCCTGTGACTCTTTTCCCTCCAAACCAAACCAGGCAGGACAAAGAGCACTGATGTGAGTAATATTTCAACCTGTACTTTATCATT
Organism: Etheostoma nigrum; assembly: GCA_029931835.1. NCBI lineage: Eukaryota > Metazoa > Chordata > Actinopteri > Perciformes > Percidae > Etheostoma > Etheostoma nigrum. The sequence continues at coordinate 45,119 of JAQOOF010000086.1, read as the reverse complement.
ACCAATCAGTTTGTCTAAAGGTTTGATATATTTGGTTTATACTAGATTGCAGGAAATAAATGCAGATTGTGGATGCATTAGTGAATCAACAAGACTTTTCTCAATTTTTTTGGGATTCTCTGTTCACCGTGGATGCATCAGACAAAAACACAGTTTTCTTCACAAATTCAAGTCATCACTCGGCAGGAAATTGAGATAAAAGTGATCATTTTGCGGGTAAGTATTCCTTAATTAAAATAATATAATTCTGAAATGGATCATTCTTCGTAATAAGTACCTTTACATTTGGTCCCTTACAGTGTTGGTTCAGAATTTCGGACATAGGCCCTCATTTCCCAGTCACCCAGATGGTTATATATCAGTGGAGACCGTTTTCAACCCGTTTCATTCAGTACTTCCAGTTGCAGAGTTTGCTGGTGCTAGGCTAACGCAAGTCAAGGGTATATGCTAGCCTGCCATTAAAAACAGGCTTACCCACTCCATGATACACGGAGAGATAAGCCTTTTGTGTACATAAAGAAAGTCTTAGATATTTGAGTTCAGCTCATGAAAAATGGGAGCAAAAACAAAAATGTTGCCTTTTTATAATTTTGATCAGTGTAAATATTTAATAATACTTTTGCATTATTACTTTAATTACATATTGAATTTAATTTTAACGGCACTTACACTGAAATATTGTTTTTTTTTTGTTCTATGGCAACCGCACTTTACTTCACAATACCTTTATTTGACGCCACTTTACTTCAGTCTACCTTCTGCTCATTGTCCATTGTTTGCCTGTTTTTCTTGTGTGTTTACTTGTTTGTTTTGTTTTTTGCTTTTATTGTAGAAAATGCTGCTGTAAAAAGGGAATTTCCCCACTGTGGGATGAATAAAGTATTATCTAATCTATTTAAATTAATAAGAAAACAATTCAAATTCACGAAAAACCTTCTATTAGCGGTTTTCTGGTTAAAGGGTAACGACTGTTTTTTCCAACCTCCAATTGTCCAACTTCCAATGTGCTTGTTTTGCCACTCACACACTCTTTTATTATTATTATAAGTGTCTGACAACATTATGGGATGGATCCCTACAGGGATAGACCTTTAAAACCTCTTTCGGACCTTTCTGTTAAACCAGAAACAGTTGCTAGCACTAAACCCACCAGACTCAATTTAAAAAAATAATACTTTTAACATGTATAGAGCAAATATATTTCCACATATAATCGTGTTTATTTCAACCAAAAACTAGAGTTGTGATGGTTTCTAATTCTCACTCTAAAGAAAACAAGAGTCAGTAAGTCAGGGCCAGACACTGTTTGTGACAACATGTCTTCATCTTTTAATGCTTATTGATTATATAATGAAGGAAAACAGATGAATAAGAACCCAACACACCAGAAACTCCTCTGGTATCACAGAACGTTATGACAACATTTGGACTTTTATTTTTCCTATTTGGACATTTTGGATGAGAAGATGGTCACCACTCATGTCTGGTAGGTGGATGTTGTTACCTTTAGACAGCGCTGACAGACAATACTCAGAAAACTCTTCAGATAATTAACAAATCAATCAATGATAGAGATTAGAGATGAATCAATGTTGGAGATTAGAGATGAATCAATGCTGGAGAATAGAGATGAATCAATGATAGAGATTAGATCTTTAGAGAGATTATGATAGGGGGTGGGGGGGGGGTTCACAGGCCCTTGGAGCACAGGAAAGACATTCTGTCGGCACACATTGCATCGTTCCATTCCCTTCCTGTAGAGAGATTTAAGAGTTTTAATGTAACGTTTTATCTTTCAGACTGGAACATATGACCACCTGCTATAAGTTTAGAGATCATTTTTGGATCATCATGTTTATTTAAAAGACAAGATGTTTCAAATGTTGTTGTTTTTTACCCTGATAGATCATCTCAACACAGTGCTCATTTCCAAGGGCGTTGTTAGGCTCCCCTTTATCCCAGCGTTTGTAGTCGAATGTGGATCCATCAGACCACATCCACACACGCTTCTGGAGGAGAAAGATCGGTTCAAAAGAAAATCAGAAGAGGATCTTCCTTTTTCGGTTTCATTTAGAGTAATTTTTCTATTTCTGTTCTTTTTTTCTTTCATCAAATTTCAGTTTCTTGATAGCTCAAAAGACGAGTGACATCACTTCCTGTGGTGATTTAAGTCTCACCTGCACTGAGTCAAAGCCTCCGATCCAGGTCCGTTTGTATTCACCGCTCACTTGCTTAATGAAGGTTTTGAGGAATACCTGTTCCTCTTCTGAGTGGACTGAAGCCAGATGTCCACCGGACAAAATATTTTAGGCCTTATATGGCATACAAGTGAATTTTTAAAAATTACTTGAAAGAGAAGAGGAAGTAGGGAGTTTCACTGGACACAGGACCTAACCCTGTGACTGGGGCCAGGCGACGGGTCAGCTGGGCTGGAGCCGGGCGACGGGTCAGCTGGACTGGAGCCGGGCGACGGGTCAGCTGGACTGGAGCCGGGCGACGGGTCAGCTGGACTGGAGCCGGGCGACGGGTCCACTGGGCCAGTCTTTCAACAAGGTAACAGGAACAGGAGTTGGCGGGTCTGCAAACAAAACACTGGGGGCAGGAGTTGGTCGAACTGCCGACTGAACACTGAGGCGCCGGACAACAGCAGGGTTTATTTTGTTGTAAAAAGTAACTTCATGTGTAACATAAATGTAGTGCAGTAAAATGTACATTTACCACTGAGATTTAATGGAGTAGAAGTATACAGTGAAAAAAAGGAAATACCCAAATGTTCCACCTCTTACTGGAAGAAGTTTTATGTGCTCATTGGAAAAGAGCTGTGTGCTGTCAAACTGGGAAGCAGTTAAAAGTGCTCTGGGTGACATCTTGATGCACAGTCATCAAAATAGTTTAGGCCTTAAATGGCATACAAGTGAATTTTTAAATATTTCTAGAAAGAGAAGAGGAAGTTGCACCAAACAGAGGACCCAACCCTGTGACCGTGTGTGTGTGTGTGTGGGTGTGTGTGTGTGTGTGTGTGTGTGTGGCAACAGAAGAATCTGCTCAGAGACAGGAGGATTACACCCCATCAAGGAAAAGGGTAAAGGTTGGGGGATATTGATAACGCCATGATGCCAGGCGAGGGGCACGGACTATGTTGTGTTCAATTTGAAATTGAATGTCGGAATTTCTGGGTTTCCAATCGGAAATAAATGTCTATGGCATAGACTGTATAACACAGGTCTGTGCTCGGAAATGTTTAACTCTGAAAGATATAACGTTATTTGCTCTATGAAAGACATGAAGAAAGACAAAAACTAAGGACTATTTACTTAATTGCGGGCAGCGGCGAAGGTGGAACACCTCTGGAGGCCGGAGGGCAGCTAGTCGGGAGAAGGACGGGTCAGCTGGACTGGAGCCGGGCGACGGGTCCACTGGGCCAGTCTTTCAACAAGGTAACGGGAACAGGAGTTGGGGGGTCCGCAAACAAATCACGGGGGCAGGAGTCGGTCAATCTGCTGACTGAACACTGACAACGGCAGGGTTTATTTTTATGTAAAAAGTAACTTCATGTGTAACATAAATGTAGTGCAGTAAAATGTACATTTACCTCTGAGATTTAGTGGAGTAGAAGTATACAGTGAAAAAAAGGAAATACCCAAATGGTCCACCTCTTACTGGAAGAAGTTCTATGTAACTATGGAAGTGTGGGTGTACCTTGAAGGACCGTGCAGCCCTCCCAACACACTGATAAACTATAAATACTGGACATTTTCTATCAGTGACAGACATCAGCTTGTTCTTCTTCTCTGTCAGCCAATCATCACCTCAGCAAAGGTAATTATATTTATTATCACATTTAATCTATTTTTGTTTTTACCAACTAATCCTGTATTCATCATAAGGACATTTTATATTTTGAGAACGCTTAGTGTATTTAATAGTTAGACATTTTAAATAAGTTAAAACAATTCAATATCAAACCACACACACACATACATACAGTATATACACATAAATATATATATATATATATATATATATATATATATATACACATATATATATACACATATATATTTATATATACACACATATATATACACATATATACATATATACATACATATATACACATATATACATATATACACACACACATATATATATATATATATATATATATATATATATATATATATATATAGTTTGATATTAAATAGTTGTGTGTTGTGTTGACTTTGTTGTACCTCTTTCCACAGATGGCGTCAGGCTCTCTGTGTGCTGCGTTGCTCTGTTTGTCCATCGGACTGTTGGCTCCATCTGTAAGTAAAAACTATGCAACTATTAATTTACAAACAACTCCATGTGGTGTACATGCAGTGTAATGCAGTGGTTTCCCAGCCTGTAAGATTATGAGACAGGGATTTAATAATGTTACTAGTTTTAATGTAGGCTGAGAGCACACTGTAAGCTGAAATATTAGATAAGTTTGTTCTATGAAGCACTTTGGGCTGCATGTTTGTATCAAAGATGATGTATAAATAAAGTTAAGTAGAGTAGTCCTGTAATCAGACTGCTTGTGTTTAATACGTCTTTTTGTGATCACAGTGTTGTGGAGAAACTAAAACCTCCTTCCCAGGTCAGTCCAGTATCTCTGACTTATCGTTTGTTCATATGTTACGTTTTTCTGTGTGTGTGTGTGTGTGTATCTCCTTCCTCTCTAATTAATTAATTAAACATAAGACCTGAGTTACTCTGCAGAGGAACTGAAGACATTCTCTAGCATGCAAGTCCTTTATACATTTGGGAGGATGGAGTCCATATCAGCACATCAGACGTTTAACATCAGGTACCACACACACCTCGCTGTCCCTGGCTGTACAACGAGACGTTAACTTCCCGTACATCTGCTCTCGACTGATTGCATCACGCGGAAATGATGGGAGGAGAAAATATGAGGGTCTCCTCCCTCCTTTATCCAGGGAGCTGAGTGAGCACATGTATTAATCAACCAAGCTGGAGAAGGGAGAGAGGAGACACACACACACACACACACACACACACACACACACACACACAATAAGAAATACAAACTGCTACGTAACAAGAGTCTAACTTTGTCTCCTTTAGGTCCCTGTCCTCCTGGTTGGACTCAGTTCGGCTCTCGCTGTTTCAGTTTCAGCTTCCAGGGAAAGAGTCGGATCGATGCCGAGGTGCAGCAGTACTATCGAGACTGTCCTGACCTATATTTAGATTTCTAGTGGTCGTAGTAGTTATGACAGGAGATAAAAATGAATCACTTTACTTCCTGCTTTGCTACTACGGCCACTAGAGGGCGCCGCCACTATGAACCTAAATAAGAGTCCTAGTTGCTGCTTGAACAAACAACTTCTGGGACTGTTTTTGGGGGAGTTCAGTCTATAAAAGTATTAATACTTTGTTACAGTAAAAGTCCTGCATTGTCCAAAGGTATGTCAGTATTATAATGAGATGTCCTGAGATTGCATCTGTCATCTCGTGATTAGGTTTATGTTTTTATCTTAAAGTCCATGTTGCAGGTTTAATTTTGCAACGAATTTGTGCAATTTGCTTGTTGGTTGTAAATATTTGAACTGTTATCCATTGTATTTGATGGTGTTGGATATCGTAAAATGTAATATATCACGAAAATTGGGCACAATTTTACAGTGTTTCATTTTCCCCCCACAATGCATTGCATGACGTCACATTAGGGACATAACAGAGCAGCCTGCGTTGTATTTACCGCTGGTCTGGCCTAATGTGGCTTCTGGTCTTTTAATATTAACAGTCTATGGTCTCGATCGAGTCCATGTGACTTTATTATATTTATAATAATATTGGAGGGAAAGTGAAACACAGCTTAGATGGGGATGTTGTTTGGCTTTTCACAAGTTACTGCTAGCTACCGCTGCGCCGCCGGACGACAGCGTTAGCCTAGCCTGCTAGGTAAATACTACAACTGCCTGTGGTGTTTCCTATATATGCGTCCATGTTGTCAGCATCATACATGTGGCATTGGTGCACCTTTTGTACCATAATTGTATTGAATGAAATAGTAAGTTTCGCTCCTACGAGATGGGTGGGTTCTTGTTACGTTACACACAAAGCTAACTGGCTATAGTTAGCCTGTACGGATGCTAGTGGATATAGCTAACGTCGCGTAGCCAGCCAGCAACTTCGGCAGTAGAGTTTCGGTAAGCTAACACGACCGCGTTGTCGCCCACAATCAACCTGCAGTGATGTTTGAAATATAAACAATTACAATCCTGGTGCTGCTGGTTGGGGAGGACCATGATCCTGCCTGAAATATCACAAACGGATTTAGGCATCTTCAGATCAGCTGATCGCGAGGCTCGCTTCCCGACCGGAGGCTCGCTCGCTCGCTTCCCGACCGGCGGCAGGCTCGCTTCCCGACCGGAGGGGCTCGCTTCCCGACCGGAGGGGCTCGCTTCCCGACCGGAGGCGCACTCGCCTACAGCACCCGCTCTCCACCCACTCACTCCCTGTAATGGGAAAATTACATAGACAATGATTTTCTTTCAGTAATTGTTCATTTATTAAGTGATTATTAATTTTAAGTAAATTATCCAAATAGGCCTCCGAAACATGTGTCATTCCTAAGATATCTCCTAAAAGTAAGTCCTTCAGTGTTGAAGACAGCTGAACATGTTATGACTCTGAATTTCACTACTGTAAGCAAATGGTACCAAAACACAGGCGCCTCCAGAGATAGGCAAAGGGCAGCTTGCCCAAACCTAAGGTTGGAGTCTGAACCAATCTATAGACAAGCTAAATCTCTGACTTCTAAGATTGAATGACAACTACAGTCATTTTATGACGCATTAGACAGATGTATAGGCTCCTAGAAGTCTGAAGAAGAAGATGAAGTGTATTGTTTAAGATTAGAATGTTTTCCAAACATGGCCTGGTTTCTGCTGGGGCAAAAGGGATATAAGGAAGTGTCATATGTTACGCGAGGCACAGAACTGTTGTCACTTTGTAACTCTGATTCATTGTGAATGCTGTTCTTGTCATTTTGATTGTTCTCTCGAGAAAATAATTAAACCCTTCCACCGAATACCTAAACTTTTAATCCAGTTTGCAGCCTGTCTTTATTTTGTTTCTACAAGGTCTCTTCTTCACCCAAATTCCTCCCTCGCTGTACAGAAACTTCCACCACAAACTTGGGTGGGGCAGGGATCTGATGATCACCTGCCTCTAAACCTCGCCAAAACATCTTTGAGAGACAGAGGGTCAGAAACCACGGAGGGCCCACTGATTCCACTCTGAAATCCAAACGAAAAGGAAGCAATTTCAAACAGCGGGGGTAAGTTGAAGTTTCAATTATCAACAATTTGAATTGGATATTGAGACAGTTTGTGAGACAGATATGGACCGTGGTTTCACTGAGGGTATTCGGTGAAAGTCTATCTTTTGTTTTGGGAAACTTTGGGTTGGTTACAAAACAGGGAAAGGAGTTTTTCTTTGGTACCCAGGTTGTTATATATACAACAGATAAAAAAAAAAAGACCAACTGACATCATTTCATCCAATACGGACTAGGACGGGGTGACGGATAGGTTTTAAAATCATACGGATAAGCAGCCATCGTAGCTGTTTGTCAGGATTTAAGCGTTTTGGAAATCTGTCACAGATAAACAGTAAGCTGTTTTGACAGGATTTCTAAGCGTCTTAGGAAATCTATCACAGATAAGCAGTCATTGTAGCTTAAATTAAGTTGCAGCTGTTTACAGGTTTTCCCGCAAAGTTTACCGTGAACTAAACTGGGCCGTATAGTGACGATTATACGTGAAGAAGTACTTCGGCTGGTTGTTATCTGTTTTTCTTTTTTGTGGAAAAATGGGTAACAGGAGCACCACGCCACACGTTCCTTCAGGTCCAGTGGTGGATGAAATGATAAAAAAGTTCGGTCCGAAATCTTTGGAATGTCTGTCATATTGGACGACAAAACATGGTTTTCCTGAAAATGGTTCTTTAAGTACAGGCAAACTCACAATGCTAAAACAGGATTTAGAAGAAGAAGAAAAATTATTGAGAGTGGGAAAAATGATTAGCAACCAAGATCTGATTCAAATAGAAAAAAACAAGGAATGTTTTAGTCAGTGGATGGAAGAAGCCACTCGCAGGGAAAGAAAACAGATGAAAAAACTAGTAACTAAGGAGGGAACAGACAATGCTGTTGAAACACAGAAAGGAGAAATGAACACTGTCACTAATGCATTTTTCCTCTATCCGAGTCTTAAAGATGGCGATCAGCTGCTCGACCCACCACCACCCTACCCTCCTCTGACATCCAGGCCGAAGGGAGAAACACCGTCCGTGTCTCCCCCAGAAGCAAGCACCAGGAGCGGACCAGATCCCACACAGCAGCCACCTCGCTGCAATCTCTCTCTACAAGCAGCCACGGCCTCTCCCCCACCTACATCTGACAATAACAGCAGCATCGGGTACCGTCATTCAATGCTACAAGTCAGCTGAACAAGCTGAAAAGAAGAGAAACAGAAGTAAAATAACTTTGACAGTGAACGTTGGCTGGAGAGGGGGGGGGGGCAGAAGCAAAGGCAAAGCGAGAGGAAAAAGCAGAGGGCGAGGTGGAGGGCAGAGGCCAGCAGTGGACCGAGACACATGTTTCAACTGCGGAGGAAGAGGTCACTGGGCAGACAAATGCCCGTCCCCAAAGCAAGAAGGTGAACGACAAAGGGGTCCACCAGCAGGGGATCGCGTCTACAGCCAGCAACCGGCGGATAGACGGGGGGAGGAGAACGGGAGTGGTGGAGAGTCCGAGCCAGCTGATCTGCACCGGACAAGGGAAGTGAAAATGCAAAACACACTAACTAATCTGCTTGCAATGAAGTAAATGCTTTCACACGCTACAGCCCATAAACATCGCACTCTTCCTCGCACAATAGGGAGAATTCTAGACGCAATGTTGTCACCTAGAACAAAAACATGTAGAAGGTATTACTACTTATGCAATGTTTTATCTAAGGTGTATAAATTGGCTACTAAGATTTCGATGGGTGCAGGGAAGGGATGTTGAGTTTTTGGTTTATTTAGGTGCCACAAAGTATGTTCTCCAAAAATCTTTATTTTCAAATCAAGAGCTTTCTAGGAGAGTAGTTCTTTAAAGAAGTGCAAGCAGAGTAATTCTACCAGAAATATTTTGAACCCCCATGGATGTAGGGATCCAAATGATTCGGAGCAGGAGAGAAGTGCAAAATGTTTGTTTTTGCTCTCTTCTGTGTCCTGTTAATTTGTTAGGTAGAGACCTAATGGTTGGCATAGGAGTGATCTCAAACTCCTACAGGTCTCAAGGTTGTGAGATTAGAAGTCACAGTACAGCCTGACTCATTGTTTTCATTGTTTTCACACACGCACACACATCTCAGCTGATTCTTCAGTGGTGGATCTCTCTGGGTCATGCTGCAAACCTGCTGCAAGAGGCCAGAGAGGTGATTTCACCTTCTGCTGACTTTAGGTCAAAACACAACTTACATTGCACTTGTTTGGTCTCATCAGAAACAGATGACATGTTTGTTGAAGATTTTTTTCAAAGAAGAAACAGATGAGCTTGAGTGTACTTACATTTACTGGCATGAAAACAAATGTGCAGCAACAGTAACCTTGACTGAAAAGCAGAGAATGTTTTTCAGAATTCAACACTTCCATGCTCATATCTCTTTGTCTAAATCTCCCACAGATCAGTGGAGAAGCTTGGGACAATTTGTCCTGGACTGTGACCAGCTGACTGACTGGACTGAAACCGTGGATGGGAACGTACACACCTCCCCTTCCACGGGAGTTTATCGGAAACTCCTGTCACACCATGTGACCGCCGCGCGCAGTGTGTTCCAGCGGAAAGAAGCTGAAACACACACACACACATTTTTGAATAATGCTGTGAATGTCTCTCCCACAGATATCTCACCGTTGCTGTCCCAAGTGCCAACTCACCTGTGGGCAGCGCATAAATATGACGTGGGTCTCATCAAAAATTGTCAGCCTGTTGTCATCACACCGCGCTCAGACTTCAGGCCCAAAAAACATCAGTACCCACTGAAACAAGAAGCTGTCAATGGAATCAGACCGGTCTTTAACTCTCTATTGAAAGCAGGAGTTATTGTTCCATGTCCTGATTCACCTGTTCGCACGCCTATTTTCCCTGTCAAAAAAAAATTGTGATAAGGGAAAACCGGTCGAATGGCGTTTTGTTCAGGACCTCAAAGCAGTGAATGCAGCGGTTCACGCACGTGCTCCCAACGTACCAAACCCGTACACTATTCTTCAAGGAATTCCTGGGGGGGGGGCACAGTATTTCTCTGTTGTTGATTTGTCTAACGCTTTTTTTCAGTGTTCCAGTGGACAAAGACAGCCCTCTCTGGGTTGCCTTTTTATGTGATGGTAAGGCATACACATTCACACATTTAGGATAAGGATTTGTTGACAGCCCTACTATCTACAACGAAGCACTGAGAGAGAGTCTTGAAAGCTTAACTATTGCACTATTGCATTTTTGCTGTCACCTGGCAGCAGAAGGGCACAAAGCTAGTTTAGCTAAATTGCAATTTGTGAAAAAAAAGAAGTGCATTTTTTGGGTCATGACATTTCAGCGTCAGGGAAAACATTGTCTCCATCTCGGATTGAGGCTATAGTTTCCCTCCCAAAACCTGCAACAAAAAAACAAATGATGTCATTTCTAGGAATGTGTTCCTATTGTCGTGTTTTTATCCCAAATTATGCTCAGTTAGTTCAACCTTTAGCTGACATAATACATGGTAACAACTTGTCTGCACACGACCGCATCACGTGGACGACCGAGGCGGGTCAGGCGTTTGTAAATCTTAAAAAAGCTTTTCAAAACCCACCCACTTTAGGTCTGCCAAACCCTAAACTTCCATTCACTCAGACGGTGGATGAACGTCTGGGCTGTATGACGTCTGTCCTCTTGCAGCCCCACGGTGACAGGCTCCGGCCTGTGGCCTATTTCTCTGCAAAACTTGACCCGGTGGCAGCAGGTTTGCCCATATGTCTCCGAGCCGTTGCTGCAGCTGAAAAAGCTCTGTCAGCATCAAGGGACATAGTGGGCTATGCTCCATTAACATTGCTAGTACCGCACGCAGTTTCACTGATCCTATTGGAGCAAAAATCTTCCCATTTGTCTGCAGCGCGGTATTTGAGGTATCACACATGTCTGCTTGATATGCCTAATGTCACTGTTAAACGATGTACAGTACTTAACCCTGCTTCTCTTATGCCTACGCCAGGTGAGGGTGAGCCGCACGACTGTTTGGCTGAGTTGCAACACACCTGTGCTCCGCGCCCAGATTTGACTGACACACCGGTGCCAAATTCAGATCTCGTTTTGTATGTGGATGGGTCAGCCTCACGCTGCCCTGACACTGGCCAGGGACAGGTAGGGTTTGCTGTAGTATCAGATGCAGTAACTCTAATTGCCAAATCTCTTCCCAAACACTTCTCTGCGCAGGCTGCTGAACTCATTGCTCTCACTGAAGCATGCAAACTGGCTGAAGGGTCGTCTGTTACGATCTATACGGACTCCAGGTACGCCTTTGGGGTTGTACATGATTTTGGGGCATTGTGGAAACACCGAAACTTCCTCAAATCCGATGGTAAGCCTATCTTGCATCACAGACTGATAGATGACCTTCTGACGGCTATCTTGCTCCCATCACAGATAGGCATATGCAAATGTTCCGCACACACTGGGGCAACTGATGAGGTCTCCAGGGGAAATGCTCGTGCAGACATGGCTGCAAAAGCTGCTGCACGCCTTCCCGTGCCACTGGATGATGCGTTAGCTTGCTCCACCGCAGATTTTTCACTTCCAGATTCAGTGGCAGCTATGCAGACACATGCTACAACACAAGAAAAAACACAGTGGAAAAGTGCAGGGTGCACCTTTAAAGAAGGTGTCTGGCTGGGGCCAGATTCAAAACACTGCCTTCCGCGCCATTTCTTTACACATTTTGCAAAGTTGACACATGGGCGGGATCATGTGTCAAAGGGTGGGATGCTGTCTCTGTTAACACAGACATGGTTCACAAAGGGCTTCACAACATTTGCAGAAAGATTTTGTAAAGCTTGCATGACATGTGCACAACACAATGTAGGCAGACCAGTGACTGTAACACAGCAGGCAGGACATCCACCACCGACACAAGCATTTGAACATGTGATGATGGATTTTGTTGAGCTCACACCGTCAGAGGGGAAAAAATGTTGTTTGGTGATGGTTGATATGTTTTCAAAATGGGTGGAAGTGTTTCCCGCTTCAAAACAAACTGCTTCAGTGTTAGCAAAAGCACTAATGACAGAAATCATTCCCAGATGGGGAATATCAAGTCGGTAGTCAAGCAATAATGGCACGTTAAGAACAAAACTATGTACATGCGAATGAGGGTAAGAATGCGCAGTAACCTCAGCCCTTTTGAGATTCTTTCCGGCAGACCACCCAGTGTGGGGGTAGAGGCTTCTAAAGCACCCCTTCCCACCACAGCTCTGTGTGAGCATGATATGTTAGAGTAGGGTGTACAACTGTCTTCTGCTCTCTCTGCCATAAGAATCCAGGTTTCTGCTGCCCTGCCCCACCCAGCTGAAGGACCGCTCCACACACTGCAGCCAGGAGATTTCGTGGTCGTGAAGAACTTCAGGAGGAAAAACTGGCAATCCCAACGCTGGCAAGGTCCCTTCCAGGTTCTTCTGGTCACCCACACGGCAGTGAAGGTTGCTGAGCGGGCTCCGTGGATCCACGCATCACACTGCAAGAAAGTCCCATCGCCAGAGGACGAGCCAGTCCCGCCAGGCGCCCGGAAATCCGTGACCTGACAGACGGCGTTCTGTGTCACCAACAACACACACACACACCAGAAACGAGACAGTGGTAAAGACTGACTCCGACGGTGTGTCACGTGCTAGTGGACGAACCTCTGACACCAGAAGAAATCCACTACACCAGAAGCAAGACAGCCTAATCTACAGCCCGGTACTGCATCGCCCAGCCACCCACACACACACAGCATCTTCCTAAAGGTCGCAGCAGGCTTGCTGTGACGATGGAAGAACACAGGAAGAGACAGACATGATGTATGACATAAATGTATTCTTGTTCCCTGTTTTCTGTCTGTGTTTGTGGGGGTAGCATTTTGGTTGTTAGACAGATATGATAGAGCTAAATCTGACAACACCATTTATTATAACACCACTTCTTCTCCCATTAATGTTACTACTGATGCACGGTACACACGCTCACTCAGTTTTCACTCATCAAATAAAGGGGTAAAATGAGTAGAGCACTCTTCACCTTTCTCGTATAGACAGTCCTGGAAACCGGAGTACGAGAAATATAAACAAAGCAATAACCTTAGGACAACAAACTTCACGGTAGTAGCTAATACATCACTGTTACAACCATGCGATTACTTTCAGTCCGAAATTAAAATGACAAAATCAACTCAAATGATTAACATTGTGCAAAATAAATGGTTTCTTTCTCCTAGTAAAGACGACGCGTTCTCCTCTAACGTATGGCTGGGCTCCATCAGGAAACTCACACGTGATGTAGGTATAAATGACTCATGTTTTGTGTGTTCATTATTTCCTCACTCACAAAAACAGGCTACACCCGTCAAACCACACGCGCTAAACCTAAATGACTCTATTTGTGCACTGACTGCACTCTCAGATGTAGAAACAGGTGGAGGGGCTATGTTCTATGCCACCACCTATCAAAAAGACCCATGTGCGTATTTCCATAATCGCAATGTGCGTGTCCTGAATGGCACCATGGTTTCTGAATCTGAGAGTTTAGGACAGTTCCACTATAGTTATATGAAGGATCTAAAACACACACTCTGCATTGAACGTGCTCGTGGTCCAGGTACGCTATATTTGGGTAAAACGGTGGGTTGCAAGAAAACTGTTAATGTTACATGTGGGGTGAGCAGGTACAACGTCAGCAAATGTTTACACAAACGTCCGGGGTTTATTAATCTCACGAGGGTAGACCCCTCCAGAACTAATCTAATACGCTGGCCTGATGATTCAGGAGCAGGTTCTCTAGTAGACTATGTTTGGCTTTGCGGTGATCACTGGTACCAACTCCTCCCACCTTTATGGTCAGGTAGATGTGCATTGATCTATCTGACTCCATCCATCACTATAATGCAACCTTTTGAGCCCGTTTCTCATCGTTATTCTCGCCCTACAGCTTCTTTGGACAGCACCATCAGAGCTAAACGCAAAATGACAGACAACGGTAGCAAATTCCTCTCAGGTATTCTTCCGTGGTAGGGTGTAGTAAATAACGCACATAATATTGATAAAATACGTAAAAGTTTGGAAAATCTGACCGCCGTCGTGGTTCAGCGGATTTTTCTCCAACCCTTCGAGCTATGCTTAACATGTTACTTCAGCACCAGATGGGTCTAGGTTCACTGTTAGCAGCACAGGGGGGGCCTCTGTCATGTTTTAGGTGATCAATGCTGCACATTCATCCCAGACATTGAAGGTAACCTCACAGACACTGTACATCAGCTAAAACAACTCGCCACTAGTCTCAAGGCTCAAGATGTCCCTCACACAGATTCTGGGTGGGACTGGGGGGCCTGGTTACTTGGGGAGGGCTGGAAAGCGTGGATGTGGAAACTTGTGTTCCCAGTGATTTCTGTGATGATTTTCTGTCTGATTGCTATTTGTTGCATTATTCCTTTAACTAAGAAAATGATTTCATCTCTGTTTGCTCTTGAAAAGGTCCAATACCAGGCATGGCAAGTAAATGATGATAATTCTGATCTGTTTGATTTGCCCTCCTACAAAGAGGACGAATTCGATTCAGACTCCCGTAGGATTTAGACTAATAATAATCCAATTGAATTCTCATGTTTTCTTTGTATGTTGGTAGGGGTAGCTTTAACCCAGAGGTTTAAATCCCTCACTAAAATGTTATTTTCCTGCATGTCTCCTTCCAGTAATTTTCATATGTGTAATGATTAAGGTTGTAATCAAAAGTGGGGAATGTAATGGGAAAATTACATAGACAATGATTTTCTTTCAGTAATTGTTCATTTATTAAGTGATTATTAATTTTAAGTAAATTATCCAAATAGGCCTCCGAAACATGTGTCATTCCTAAGATATCTCCTAAAAGTAAGTCCTTCAGTGTTGAAGACAGCTGAACATGTTATGACTCTGAATTTCACTACTGTAAGCAAATGGTACCAAAACACAGGCGCCTCCAGAGATAGGCAAAGGGCAGCTTGCCCAAACCTAAGGTTGGAGTCTGAACCAATCTATAGACAAGCTAAATCTCTGACTTCTAAGATTGAATGACAACTACAGTCATTTTATGACGCATTAGACAGATGTATAGGCTCCTAGAAGTCTGAAGAAGAAGATGAAGTGTATTGTTTAAGATTAGAATGTTTTCCAAACATGGCCTGGTTTCTGCTGGGGCAAAAGGGATATAAGGAACTGTCATATGTTACACAGGGCACAGAACTGTTGTCACTTTGTAACTCTGATTCATTGTGAATGCTGTTCTTGTCATTTTGATTGTTCTCTCGAGAAAATAATTAAACCCTTCCACCGAATACCTAAACTTTTAATCCAGTTTGCAGCCTGTCTTTATTTTGTTTCTACAAGGTCTCTTCTTCACCCAAATTCCTCCCTCGCTGTACAGAAACTTCCACCACATCCCCTACAGCACCCGCTCTCCACCGCAGCTTCGCCGCCACACACACAAGCACCGGCCAAACAGCGACACGTTTTCACCGGAGGAAGAGGTAAACACTTAGAAATAACACTCGGGGATGCCTTCTATTACTATATGTAGATAAGTGTACCAGTACTTATCTGAACTAACGACAGGATCCCTGTCACTAGATCGAAAGAAAACGTTGACGTTCACTCGGTGCTATTCACGGACAGTAAAAAGTAAAGTCATTGTATGCACTGCTGCGTTGCTAAAATAAAGGAGATAAATGAAGGAGACTTCCCCACAATCTTGACAATTCCTCATTTGCCCTCTCACGTCTGGTAGGTTCGTAATTATTCGGCTGCTGGCCTTTCCCCCTCGCCCACATCCTAGGCAGTCACCGTAGTTCTAGTGCCAGGCTGAGACTTAACTCCCCACGATGACGTCATCGCCGAATTGACTTCATAAACCCGCGAATACCAAAAATCACCAAAAACTAACTTTTAACACTATTTGGAGACATTTAAAAATGATATACATATCTTGAGTGTTTTTTGTACCCAATAATCAACAGTGGTGGTTAACTTGCAACATGGGCTTTAATTGTTTTTAACCTGTTATATTGTCTCCATTAGAACTTCTGCAAGGCCGCCGGTGGACATCTGGCTTCAGTCCACTCAGAAGAGCAACAGGTATTCCTCAAAACCTTCATTAAGCAAGTGAGCGGTGAATACAAACGGACCTGGATCGGAGGTTTTGACTCAGTGCAGGTGAGACTTGAACCATCACAGGAAGTGATGTCACTCGTCTATCTCGTCTTGAGCTATCAAGAAAATGAAATTTGATGAAAGAAAAAAAGAACAGAAATAGGAAAATTACTCTAAATGAAACAGAAAACGGAGGATCCTCTTCTGATTTTACTTTGAACCGATCTTTCTCCTCCAGGAGGGCGTGTGGATGTGGTCTGATGGATCCACATTCAACTACAAACGCTGGGATGTGGGGCAGCCTGACAACGAACTTGGAAAAGAGCACTGTCTTGAGCTGATGCTTGATGGTAAAAAACAACAACATATGAAACATCTTGTCTTTTAAATAAACATGATGATCCAAAAATGATCTCTAAACTTAGGTGGTCATATGTTTGAGTCTGAAAGATAAAAAGTTAGACATTAAAACTCTAAAAACTCTCTCTACAGGAGGGGCCTGGAACGACAATCCGTGTGCCGACAAAATGCCTTTCCTGTGCTCCAAGAGCCTGTGAGCCCCCGCCCCCACCCACTCATGATGCCTCTACAGCCCATCTCTAATCTCTATCATTGATTCATCTCTAATCTCTATCATTGATTCATCTCTAATCTCCAGCATTGATTAACTTGTTAATTATCTTAAGAGTTAGGGAACGGTTCACATTTGGGTTTTAACATCAGAAACAATCAGTTATTGGACTTTTAATCTATAAACACAAAATGAAATCCGTAAAACATCTTTTCCAGTTTAGTATTCTGAGTATTGTCTGTCAGTGCTGTCTAAAGGTAACAACATCCACCTACCAGACATGAGTGGTGACCATCTTCTCATCCAAAATGTCCAAATAGGAAAAATAAAAGTCCAAATGTTGTCAGAACGTTCTGTGATACCAGAGGAGTTTCTGGTGTGTTGGGTTCTTATTCATCTGTTTTCCTTCATTATATAATCAATAAGCATTAAAAAATAAAGACATGTTGTCACAAACAGTGTCTGGCCCTGACTTACTGACTCTGGTTTTCTCTAAAAGAAAAAATAATTCTATATTTGTGAATAATATTCACGTACAATGTATTGGACCTTGGTTTATAGGCAGCCCAGAGCTCATTGGCCTAATGCAGGTCTGAACGAAGACTCTACCATATACTTAAAGTACCAAAAGTAGGACTAAAGATACTCACTGTGGAGAATAATCCATGTCAGAATTAAGTTATTGTATTACTTACCCCAGTGGTGTAGGCAGAAGGAGGATTTCGGGTGGTCAGTACAAAAGTGGGTGGGCCATCTTTTCCTATGAAAGAAATGACAAAAATTAGAAGTACAACATACAACCTGAAAAAACAGCAAGAATGTGACTTTCCAACACTGCAAAACGCTGTCAACCACCAAAGTTCAGACTAAAACTATGAAATGAATTGATTTACCTCAGCCAACTTACTTAGCACGTCCAGGATGTTATATAATCTAATAATCTGATAAAATATTCAACCCTGTGTGTGAACAAACTCTAGAAGAGCCGCACAATTAAATCATTTGATTCCCATTCACGTCCTGCCTGGAGATAGGAACTGAAACAGTCCAAATAAGATCCGATTCCAACATGCCAAGACACGGGTAGGCTTACCAGTAAAAAATCGTTTTGGTCCCTGAACCACTACACATGGAGCTCTTTCTGGACTGGATGACGCTGCACAAATCAATACATTGTTTTGGTTCAGAATGTGGTGGAAGTTCTTTGTCCAGCGAGAGAGGAATTTGTTGGAAGTGAGACTCTGTTGAAACAGAATGAAGACCGGCTGCAAACTGAATCAAGGTGTAGTCTTCGTGAAGGTTTAATTGTTTTCTGCAGAGAAAAATCAAAATGATAAGAACAGGTTTCACAATGCACAAAGTTACAAAGTGACAAGAGTTCTGTGTGGATACAATCAGTAATACACTTCTTTATATCCCGTGCCCCCAGAGGAAGGAATACCTTGTTTGGGAAACAGTTTAATCTTAAACATAATTAATGGATCTCAGGCAGACAGTTGGATCTATTACGTCTTTCTGAATCTGCCCTCCGTGGGTCAAGTGCCTTTAACGCTCATTATATCTTAGCTGAAAAAGGACATCTTGTCTCGTTGGATAGGCTATGATCTCGACCTGGGACCTGGGTCCTGGGTCCAGGGATCTGGGAGCCAGGACCACACACAGCTCTAGACAACTGCTTCTGTCAAACTTTATGCCATTTATCCTTCGAGGGAAAATGCAGAGTCATAACAAATCCAGTTGTCTCCTACAAGGAGAACACACAGAGGACAGATACAGAAGTCATATACTCTGAGAGGCATTGGAGATCTTATTATGAATAATTCATACGAAAATCATTGCTTAAATGTAATTTTCCCATTACAAGAAGCAGATAATTAAGCACACGGATCAGTCGTGAGCCGCGGGCCGCAGGTTTTCTACTGTCTACGCTGTGTGGAATTTATTTTTTAATAAAATGTTTTTTACTTTTTTAGGCAACTGAATCAAAATGCAACACTTCCTTCATAGATGTTTCACACTGAAATGATTCCAACAACAATGTACATACTACTTTCTTTACAGGTACGCTTTTATTGTGACAAATTTGCTGGAAGTGTGTACTTCAATAAAATAACATCTAAAATGTCCTACAAATACTGATGGTAAATCTGCTGCTGTTATCATTGTTAGCTGTTTATGTGTGAACAGCTGATTGGAAATTACTCATTAACAGAACTCATGTAACCAATGATCTTGGGTTAATTAGTGATTGTTGTAACGAGAGCTGTTTGAGAAGGTCACAGACAAATACCAGCTTTTTATCAGATAATGTATGATAATGGTGGTTTTGGAAAACAAAGCCACACTACTGGGAACCACCAAAGTTCAAAGCCTGCCGTGGTACATATATATTTATATATACACACATATATATATACACATATATACATATATACACACACACATATATATATATATATATATATATATATAGTTTGATATTAAATAGTTGTGTGTTGTGTTGACTTTGTTGTACCTCTTTCCACAGATGGCGTCAGGCTCTCTGTGTGCTGCGTTGCTCTGTTTGTCCATCGGACTGTTGGCTCCATCTGTAAGTAAAAACTATGCAACTATTAATTTACAAACAACTCCATGTGGTGTACATGCAGTGTAATGCAGTGGTTTCCCAGCCTGTAAGATTATGAGACAGTGGTTTAATAATGTTACTAGTTTTAATGTAGGCTGAGAGCACACTGTAAGCTGAAATATTAGATAAGTTTGTTCTATGAAGCACTTTGGGCTGCATGTTTGTATCAAAGATGATGTATAAATAAAGTTAAGTAGAGTAGTCCTGTAATCAGACTGCTTGTGTTTAATACGTCTTTTTGTGATCACAGTGTTGTGGAGAAACTAAAACCTCCTTCCCAGGTCAGTCCAGTATCTCTGACTCGTTTGTTTATATAATGTTACGTTTCTGTGTGTGTGTGTGTGTGTGTGTGTGTGTGTATTTCCTTCCTCTCTAATTAATTAATTTAACCAAAGACCTGAGTTACTCTGCAGAGGAACTGAAGACATTCTCTAGCATGCAAGTCCTTTATACATTTGGGAGGATGGAGTCCATATCAGCACATCAGACGTTTAACATCAGGTACCACACACACCTCGCTGTCCCTGGCTGTACGACGAGACGTTAACTTCCCGTACATCTGCTCTCGACTGATTGCATCACGCGGAAATGATGGGAGGAGAAAATATGAGGGTCTCCTCCCTCCTTTATCCAGGGAGCTGAGTGAGCACATGTATTAATCAACCAAGCTGGAGAAGGGAGAGAGGAGACACACACACACACACACACACACAATAAGAAATACAAACTGCTACGTAACAAGAGTCTAACTTTGTCTCCTTTAGGTCCCTGTCCTCCTGGTTGGACTCAGTTCGGCTCTCGCTGTTTCAGTTTCAGCTTCCAGGGAAAGAGTTGGATCGATGCCGAGGTACAGCAGTACTATCGAACGTTCTGTGATACCAGAGGAGTTTCTGGTGTGTTGGGTTCTTATTCATCTGTTTTCCTTCATTATGTAATCAATAAGCATTAAAAAATAAAGACATGTTGTCACAAACAGTGTCTGGCCCTGACTCTTGTTTTCTTCAGAGTGAGAAGTAGTTATATAACTGTGAATAATATGTCTCTCTGGAGATAAAAATAATGAGATGTCTCACTGTGCTAGCTGTATCAGTCATTTGCCTGGAGCCTAAGGCGTGGTGACGTTGGGTGGTGTGCATGCATTGATGGCCAATGAATAGCAGCTAAAATCGTGATGAGCATTAATGTGTTGCGCTGGGGTTTTCAGACTTTAAGTACCGCTGGGGACAAGTCCCGACTAGTCACCTTTTTGTTTCCTTCTTGTTGCAGTTATTCTGATAGCTAGGTTGCATACGGTATGTTACTACGCAGAGAAGTTAAAGCTTTTCTTTGACCATTTCTTTTCTCTAGTGCAAAAAAAGAAAAACTTGCGTTCTTCTCGCTCTCTTCTAACCATTTGGCCATTGATCTTATAAAGGCCCCTCTGCCCAGTAAGCACACACACGTCTCCACGACGTATTGGCGATGTAATCAAAATACGGCGGGGATATGTAGTAGTTTGGTCGTTTGCTCACTGGCACGACGTCCCTAAGACGTCGCTGCTATACGTTTCTGCGACATGCAGCCGCTCTTTCCGCGACGTACATATCTATACATCGTTTTAACGTATGCCATACGTCGTACAGATGCAGGCTCATTTACATCGTTTTAACGTATGCCATACATCGTACAGATGCAGGCTCATTTACATCGTTTTAACGTATGCCATACGTCGTACAGATGCAGGCTCATTTACATCGTTCTAACGTATATAATACGTCGTACAGATGCAGGCTCATTTACATCGTTTTAACGTATGCCATACATCGTACAGATGCAGGCTCATTTACATCGTTCTAACGTATATAATACGTCGTACAGATGCAGGCTCATTTACATCGTTCTAACGTATATAATACGTCGTACAGATGCAGGCTCATTTACATCGTTCTAACGTATGCCATACATCGTACAAATGCAGGCTCAAATACATCGTTCTAACGTATATAATACATCCTCCCAACATCCGCTATACATTTTACAGATGCAATCTCAGGCACATCTTCCTGACATGTGTTATACGTAGAATAGATGTCAGGAAGATGTGCATTAACCCATTTAACATAACTGGTCAGTATAGGTCACACGAAATTACTTTAAATATCTTTACTAAATTACATGAATTGCTAAAGTAAGAGATAAGTCATACACAATTACTTATAATACATTTTATTTATGAAGCACTTTTAAGGGTACTCCAAAAATGTACATAGTTCAAATTATTATAGAAAACAGCACACTAACACATTAAAAGCTATTCTGAAAATACGAAAAAATGATCATGTAGCTATATTTTGAGATAATATCCTACTTTTGTCTATACTAAGGACTAATGTACAAAAACACTATTACAAGCTTAAACCAGTGTTTTTTTTAAGTCTGCCACTGTAAGCCTCCCCTTAGGCAAAGAGCTGGGGCATGCACGTTTCACGGTGTGCAACGGCTTAAGTTGTTTTCTCTCGTTTTGTGGTTGTGTCTCGATTATTGGCTGTGTTCCAGGTGATACCCAATTAGAATCAGTTAAGCTAAAAAGTCAATTTATCCATTTTTGGATGCCAATGGGATCATGATAATGTTATTTGAACCCAAAAACACTGAGCAATTGAGCAATTATTTTTCTTAATCTGTAGGAGTCCTTGAAATATACAATATTTCTCTCTTTTGACTACACACTCGTGAGCTGTGTATCCCTGCTTCACAACAGCAGTGTGTACATGTTGGAGAAGAAAAAACTAATTATCACACTATATTGTCCACTGTGTATCATAATGTCAATTATTTCAGTAGCTAAAAAAAGGGTGTCTCTGCTCCAGCCTCTTCTCCAGTCTGTTGCCGGTCTTGGGGGGGGGGGTCCTTGATGGCCTACTCGGCTTCGGACTCAGGAAAGTAGGATTCCTCTGTGCTGCAGCTGTGGCAAAAACAAAAGATTTGGGTTAAGTGCGTTATTTAAAGATGTATCTTTTAATGCATGGAAGTATTTTTTTTTATTTAATTTGTTTCTTCTCGCTTTGTTTTTAGGAAGTGGTTGAGTAATGTAACGCAAGTCTTTTTTTTGCAGATGTGAATAGAAGACCAGTTTCATCAAGTAGAATATGGCAAACCAAATGTTGTTAACATAGTTAAATTCTCTGCAAACTTTTCCTCAGAAGCTCCAATTCAGCCTTTTAATATAATTGAACAGTAAGGCCATTTGGTCAGTAGGGGGAGCTGCAGTTTGTGCAGTTTCATTTTGGATGAAGTTCAAGATCCACAACAGGTGGGCTGTTTACGGTAGAAAGAATACAGCTACGGCCAAAAGTTACGCAAAAATTCTGCTAAATCTAGAGTAATATAATGACATATTTGTTATACTTTCACCCAGGAAAACACGTTCCGTTCTTCTAGAGTTTTAATTCAAATCCCAATCTGTTTCCTGAACTGAACTACTCGTTTTGGTACCTAATTTTAACTGTTGTTTTGTCACCGTAGCTGTATCCCATCTAGCCTCAACCACTGTTAAAGCGCCATTCTGACAATATGTATTTAGATCACTTTCTAAATGAAAGCTTTTAAATCTAAGCTTTAAATTTGTTATACATTGTCTCATAAAATATGCCGTAACACTCTCTCTAAAAGGGCTAACATCAAGGTTTCATGGTAATCACAATGATTTAAAAAGTATTTACTTTCGACACCAAAGGTTCCATTTTATGCTGCCCTCTCTTTACTTCCTACTTCCATTTTCAATTAAGATTTTTGTAAACTTACCACAGATGATTTGGCAAAGTAATGACTGGGAATATGGCAGCTTTCCGCATGTCTCACATGTGCTCTTGGTCATCATGGCAGTTGAGAGATCTGAAAAATACTAACATATATAAAACATTTTAAATAAGATAAAATCCTTAATTAATCCCACATTGGGGACATTTTCAGTGAAAATGCATCAAAGGGAACGTGCAATGACAAACGCGTCAGTAAAAATGCAAGAATAAAGCAGTTAAAACAGTTAAGGACACAGACAGAACGTTTAATAACACCGTATTCACAGTATTGCAGAAGTTATTGATATTGCATAATAAGGCGTAGATAGATGTTG
This sequence comes from Etheostoma nigrum, assembly GCA_029931835.1. Taxonomy (NCBI): domain Eukaryota; kingdom Metazoa; phylum Chordata; class Actinopteri; order Perciformes; family Percidae; genus Etheostoma; species Etheostoma nigrum. The sequence continues at coordinate 21,362 of JAQOOF010000086.1, read as the reverse complement.
CACATGAGTAAATTGTCACATAGGGTGCGTGTGGTCTACTTGGAGCAGTGTTGATTATAAAGTCTGACAGCAGCAGGAAGGATGTGTGGTATCTCTTCTTCACTGCATGTTTGGAAAACTAGTTAGATTCGGATTACATCATACAAAAACCTAATATGACAACATGACTCTTTTTATTTGTTGATCAGGTTTATACACACATACCCACACACATTATTGTGGTATGATGTCCTTCATCTGTTCATTGCCTTCTCTCACAACTCCTGCCCACGTCTCCTGATCTTCCACTATACATAATGCCAACATAAAAACTGACACACTATGTGAAAGTTATCAACAAATAATGCTCTTTTGTGAGGATGCAGTATTTTTAGTATTGCAAACTATTGTTTTGCAATGAACACGGTGTATTCCTGACATTGTGTAGAAGATGGTGGATATTCTTAGCAATTACCACTTATCTAATGAGGGATAACTAGTGAAACAAACAAGCAAACACACAACAACCAACAGTTTACCAAAGTTACCCTTACTTTAAACATGAAACGGAAAAGTAACAATCAAATTAATTGTGATATTGATGATTGTATTGATCTCAAAGTCAAATGAGTTTCAATATGTCCATCGAACACGTGTAGTCCTAGTTAGGTTTATGGTCAATTTAGCTTCAACAGAACGTAAAACGGTCACCATCTAATAACTGGTATTTTATGACCGTTGGCACTCTGAACCGTTTTTAAACCGTTTTTTAAATAAATTGTTAAACAGATTTAACGTTCATGCCAAGTGTACAGAAACTAACCACAGTCTTACTAAACTGTTTAACATAGCTAGATAGTGCCATTTGGTGATAAGCAGGGTAAAAATAAAACCTTATAATCACAACGTATTAATTACGACCGTTAGCATGCAATTAGCCGTCCCCTAAACTTCACCTTTTAAAAACAAGATTCAACGTTAGCTAGCTAGCTAGTTGACAGATTAGCTAACGCTATATTCCGAATTTACCTTCAGTAAAGTCTTCAGCTTTATGTTCCCAGTTTAGGTTTCAGTTCCATTTAAGCCAACAAAAGAAAAGTAACCGATACAAGCAAAGTATGACTGAGGTATGACACTCGGTTACGGTTAGCTAGCTAACGCTAGCATTAACGTTAACGGATATCGGGTAACGTTCAATTATGCCTAACGTTAACGTTAACGTTAATTGTTATTTGTCAGATGAAAACCAACTTCCACATGCGAAAGCGTCAAAATATTGTTTTAGCTAACGTTAACTACGTTAAGATGAAATAGTACTTACCATGGAGTTTAACAGCAACGAAGCAGTCGTCCCTCCCAACCCTTCGTAGACTGGCAACTTTTTTCCTTCCTTTGTCGAAAGTGGCGCGAATATGTTGCTGGGCAGTATTCAGATTTACTGTCCATCACATCAACAGTGTGTGCAACGTAAAGACGTCCAGACGCTCAATAAACGATGCTTCCAAATGACCCGCGAACAACTGAGGAACCTGTAATACATTTTACCGACATATATAATACGTTGCTGCGATGTATAGATTCCCATCATAATACGACGTCCAGACGCCCAATAAACGATGCTTCCAAAAGGCCATGCGAACAACTGAGGAACTTGTAATACATATAAACTACATATTTAATACGTTGCTGCGATGTATAGATTCCCATCATAATACGACGTCCAGACGCTCACTAAACGATGCTTCCAAATGACCCGCGAACAACTGAGGAACTTGTAATACATCTAAAAGACATATTTAATACGTTGCTGCGATGTATAGATTTCCATCGTAATACGACGTACTGACGCTCAATTTACGATGCTTCCAAATGACCCGCGAACAACTGAGGAGCTTGTAATACATTTTACCGACATATTTTAATACGTTAATGCGATGTATAGATTCCCATCATAATACGACGTCCAGACGCCCAATAAACGATGCTTCCAAATGACCCGCGAACAACCGAGGAACCTGTAATACATTTTACCGACATATTTTAATACGTTGTTGCGATGAATAGATTCCCATCATAATACGACGTCCAGACGCTCAATTAACGATGCTTCAAAATGACCAGCAAACAACTGAGGAACTTGTAATACATATAAAATACATATAAAATACATATTTAATACGTTGCTGCGATGTATAGATTCCCATCATAATACGACGTCCAGACGCTCACTAAACGATGCTTCCAAATGACCCGCAAACAACTGAGGAACTTGTAATACATCTAAAAGACATATTTAATACGTTGCTGCGATGTATAGATTTCCATCGTAATACGACGTACTGACGCTCAATTTACGATGCTTCCAAATGACCCGCGAACAACTGAGGAGCTTGTAATACATTTTACCGACATATTTTAATACGTTAATGCGATGTATAGATTCCCATCATAATACGACGTCCAGACGCCCAATAAACGATGCTTCCAAATGACCCGCGAACAACCGAGGAACCTGTAATACATTTTACCGACATATTTTAATACGTTGTTGCGATGAATAGATTCCCATCATAATACGACGTCCAGACGCTCAATTAACGATGCTTCAAAATGACCAGCAAACAACTGAGGAACTTGTAATACATATAAAATACATATAAAATACATATTTAATACGTTGCTGCGATGTATAGATTCCCATCATAATACGACGTCCAGACGCTCACTAAACGATGCTTCCAAATGACCCGCGAACAACTGAGGAACTTGTAATACATCTAAAAGACATATTTAATACGTTGCTGCGATGTATAGATTTCCATCGTAATACGACGTAATGACGCTCAATTTACGATGCTTCCAAATGACCCGCGAACAACTGAGGAGCTTGTAATACATCTAAAAGACATATTTAATACGTTGCTGCGATGTATAGATTTCCATCGTAATACGACGTAATGACGCTCAATTAACGATGCTTCCAAATGACCCGCGATCAATTGCAGATGAAGCGATCATTTGCAGACGTCGTGCCGACGTATGTGTGCTTACTGGGATTCAGATCACCTCAAATGGAGACACTGATGATTATTGTGTTCATAAGTGCTTCTCTTTGGGGTTGTCTTGGTAGTGAGTTCATCATCAGACATATCTCTCAACAAATGCAGAGACAGTATATTTCACAATTCTTCCCAACACTAGCAAAATGCATTACTCTTGCACCAGAACTACCCAAACACAAGCACTGACTTGAGTTGTGTATGCAGTAAGTGCTACTTGTTGGGGTAGATTTGCTGCCCTCTGAAGTCCAGGATTTCCTGTGAGACCGAGAGGCTCGCCCACGATCAAAAAATCACCTCTGATTCATAGTTTAATAACTTTTAAACAATACAACGCAGCGACTCACCCAAAATGGCTCCTGAATCCTGACGAATTAGCCTTTCCGGCGGTCTTTTCCGTGTCCTTTTAGCCTCTACAGGTGATTTTCTATCCATCCTGGAACTTCCAGCCTCTTTAGGGGTTGTTGGGCTTTAAATCCATACCTTTAAATCCCAGATTAATCCACTTTATGTCCATAATTCATCGCGTTTTCGCTCGATTCGGCCGCTACCGCGCTGCTCCCTCTCTCGTCTGTGTTTACAGGAAGTACAGGCACCGGTATGCCCATATATGGGAGACATCAGCCAAAGACTATGGAAGCTGAAAGATTACAACCCTCCCATCACTTCCTACACGTCCTACACTTCCTGTCAACGTGTCTAGCATGCAATCAAAGCTGCTAGAGCGGAACAAGATAGATATCTACCATTTTATAGCGGAAATGGCCTCATTGGTTTGAGATATGGCATATATTTGCATTATATATTATATATTTGGGCCTTTTTTGAAGAAATGTAAATAATATGTGCTTTATATGAGTTATAATGTTTATTATGTTTATTTTTGCATATAGAAGAACTGTTTTAGACACACAAATGCTTGTGTAGCATTGTTGTGGGTGTAATATCAATAAATATGACATTATTATGTTATTATTGGCATAGGTAAATGTCATGAGGGCAAAAGCGTCTGGACTTTTTTTGAAAAAATGTCTGTATTTTGTCATCTGTAAAATTTATAATGATTATTTCTTCACAGTGTGACTCCCAAGACATATGAGAAGTGTTTTAGAGAGTAAAATGGCTTAGGTTTTACCTATATGTCTGTGATATCAATACATATCTGGAAGAGTCATGTTCCGTTTTCTTTATTTATTTGTCTTTAAGGTCCTACAACCATTTTTAACATTCAAGTGACCTCATTGCAACCCAAATATTCTACTAACCCAGTTTGTCCTGAAAAAAATGATGTTCATATCTTCACTGTAGACAACAGGGTTGATGTTTTATTGGCTTTTATATAAAATAAATCCAGACGGAAAATGAACTGTAAAAATGGCCTCAGGGCTCAGAGGCAAATGTTTAAAAAGGATATTCTCCATGGATACCGGTTCAACAATTCTGAAATGTTCTCTAGGTCATTCTTATTACCTTAACTTTAGCATTGACTTGACTGTTGAATTCAGTAAGTGCTACTTGTTGGGGCAGTTAAACATGACAATGCTACAGACTGTAACTGAAGATGGATGGCATTGGAATCACATTCAGATCACCTCAAATGGAGACACTGATGATTATTGTGTTCATAAGTGCTTCTCTTTGGGGTTGTCTTGGTTGTGAGTTCATCATCAGACACTTACAAATGTATAGGCAGTACATTTCACCAGCTTTCCACCGCTAGCTAAATAAATAAAAGAATGGGGATTTTGGAATAGATATTCAGTACTAACTGGTACTTTCTATTGCTGAATGAGCTCTATCTGGAGGCAAAAGGAGTAGCACCAAAGAAAGTCATTGGACTGTAATTGACCACTCATAGACTGTTAATGGCATACATTGGGATGATGGTTGTCTACGTATTCATGAAGCCATTCATTACGTACAATAGTCAAGACAACTGGAACTTGATCAAAAAGGTGTGGTTGAGTGAAAATGGCTGCATTCAGTATTTAAGACGTCAAATCTGTGTAAGGAACCACTTCCACTGCTTCTATATCACAACACAGAAGATGCCAGAAGAAACATTGGTACTATGGAGAAGCTCATGAGCAAAGACGGTTGGTTACTGTAAGACTTTGACATTGGTCTAACTCAAGCATTGGCATTGGATTGATTTTAGTTAGTGCTAATCTATGGGGTAGTTTTGCTGACAACTGAACCACAGGAGTTTATCTAAAGATTTAACAGTAACAGCTTATTTACATTGGGTTACTAGTTGGAGAATGCTACATACTGTAACTGAAGCTAGATGGCATTGGAATTACATTCAGATCACCTCAAATGGAGACACTGATGATTATTGGGTTCATAAGTGCTTCTCTTTGGGGTTTTCTTGGTTGTCATCAGATATATCTCTGAACAAATGCAGAGACAGTATATTTCACAATTCTTCCCAGCACTAGCAAAATGCATTACTCTGGCACCAGAACTACCCAAACACAAGCACTGACTTGAGTTGTGTATGCAGTAAGTGCTACTTGTTGGGGTAGTTTTGCTGCCCTCTGAAGTCCAGGATTTCCTTTATTAACAAATGTTTAAAAAGGATATTCTCCATGCCAAATCCTAGCCACTAGACCATCAGGGAGTCACATCTATCAAATTTATCTTTGTAGATGTGAGTTCCTTTTCACTTACTGGAATGACTCATATTGTTTTAGGCGAGAAATGGCGCCTGGCTAGAGCTTCAGAGGGCAGGACATGACATCTGTCACATAGTCAGTTTGTATTCTGAAACTATTGACATTATTGTCCTATTGTCCTATTGAGATTTAATCTCAGATGGCATCTAAGGCTAAGAAGCATCGTTCCATGGGGGACAATGAATGGGTGTCCCGGCTGAGGACGTTTGCCGCTACAGGGGTCTGGCCTACTGATGCTGGGAATAGACCAGCCCCTAGACAAAAGAGATGGCATGAGCTCTATCTTAGGGTACAGCTTTTTACATGTTTTTTAACAGCTATCAACAATTAATTAATGTCATGTAACATTCTGGTGCATTTTAATTTTGGTTCATTACAGATAGAGAAGTGTCCACTCCAGCAGCGGGGGCAGATGTCTCTTTTTGGTGGAGCACAGGTCTGCACGTGTGGATTTCACACTAAGAAGGTAAAGTTAATTGGGATAGTTAAATGATAGATATATACTAAAGATGCAACCATAATGTATGTTGTTAAAATTGACTTATATTTGTGGCTGTTGATTTCTTTGATATTTGTATTAGAAAACTAATGTGCAGACAGCCACACCTGCTGCTAAAGCTGGCCCAGCTCTGTCAACTGCTGCTGACCCTGCTGCTCCAACTGGTGCTGTACCCTCTGCTGTTCGAGTGCAACCCAAATTATCCCTTGAAATGGTACCCAGCACTACTATTTAATGAAAAATAATTTATATTACATTATATTATAATATAGTGTTTAATATTCTTCTCAGTAATGAAGGAATGAAGAAAGTCCTGAGCAGGTGGAACCAGGACCGGGCTGCACAGTCTCTTGCCACCAAACCCTCGCATCTCCTCAGCTACTCTGGAGACCACTTCTCAAGAGAGCTTATTGGTGTTGACTACTTGTATAATAAGACAGGGCAGCCCATTCAAGACATGAACCCAGACTCTGAGAAGACAGATGAGCTGTTGGAAGATATCAACATTGGGGAGGAGCAGGAAGATGAAGGCTTTGAGGACCAGGATCTAGACCCAACAGTTGTGAACTTGATAACATCAGCATCTTTTCCAGGCCAGTGTGAGGCTTCATCCAGCCAGCCTGCTGCCGCCTCAGTGTCCGCCCAGCCTGCTGCCACGTCAGTGTCCACCCAGCCTGCTGCCGCGTGAGTGTCCACCCCAGCTGCCCAGCCTGCTGCCGCGTCAGTGTCCACCCCAGCTTCCCAGCCTGCTGTCGCCTCTTTGTCCTTCCCAGCTACCCAGCCTGCAGCCGTCTCCGTGCCTGAAGAACAACTAGTAAGAGGGATTAAAGAATAGCTAAGAAAAAGAATACCCAAGGGGAATGAATGATGAACACACCATGCCGGGAATGGATCTTGATCACTGATCCTGCAGGGAATAAATCTACCTGCCCAAATTGCTGTGGCCTCGGAGGCCCTTCCATCTGACAACATCCATGCTGCTGCTCCTCCTCAAACACACTGCACTGAACATGTTTACAACCTGCCCCCAAGCACTGTGGGGTTGGCAAAGACAAAGTAGCCCCTGTCACCAATGCCCCACAGGCTATCATGCCAAAGCCATCAGCCAAGAATCCACTTTTTCTACCCTACCAGTCAGATTACCACAGGAGGTAATACCATGCGCTCTACCACTGAGCTACATCCCCTGAAGATTTTTTTTCTGAGATAGACTTAGACTTATCTTAATTAATCCTTTTGGGATAACACCTGCAAGGATACTGAAATATCACTGAATAAAAGAAGAAACCTGGGTAAAACATGTAACGTTAATATTGTATGGCTTCAAAACCTTTAAATGCAACTGTGTGGCTGTAAATCAAACCTGGGCCCTGCACTGCTACGGTATAAATCATAGTAACACACCTGATGCCTTTCTGCTGGACAATACAACATCCAGTTCCTATTAGACAACACAATATTGTTTGTGAAAGCACATCGGCAGATTGGTATTCTGTGATTTGTCATTAGTTTGCTACCACTCTTAAACAATACCTCTCGATGTTGGCAGGATTCGAACCTGCGCGGGGAGACCCCAATGGATTTCTAGTCCATCGCCTTAACCGCTCAGCCACAACAACCTTAAAAGCAGTGCTATACCTGTTTGGACAAATGTTCATAAACTTTTCAATTGGTTAGTAGTTACCAGACACGGGCAAAGTGCACTGCCTGTGTCTGTGGATCCTCATGGAGGCAGCTTGATTGATTGATATGCTCCCTTATTTGTACCATAACAGAGATCTAATATTTTATCAAATCAGGTTGGGCAAGTAACCTTTCTGGTTAATTCTTGACAAATTAAGCAAGTAACATCACTCAAAGAAAGCTACTGCGATGGTTGGGAAACAACCCTAGGTCAACTGCGTGGGAGGTAGCTATGCTCACCACTATACCACCATCCACCACTATACCACCATCACTAGACAATACAATGGTCACTGCAAATCTTGCAACACATGTGGCCATTAAGACCAGAGATGGGAAGTAACGGAGTACAACTACTTTGTTACTGTACTCAAGTAGATTTTTCAGATATTTTTACTTTACTTTACTATTTTTTTTTTTTTGCGACTTTTTACTTTTACTCCTTACATTTTAACATGAGTATCGGTACTTTCTACTCCTTACATTTTACAAAATTGCCTCGTTACTTTAGTTTTGTACTAAAGGTCGTCTATCAGGTGTGATTGTGAGTGCGTGTCAGAGAATAGCGCGGACACGTGCCTCACACCGCAAGAAAAAAAAAGCAGAGCTACCCCCCATGTTTATCCTGATGCTTGATTGTAATGAAGCATCAACAGAGAGAAGTTGTCTCCGTCTGTGTTTTAACAGACACACCTGGGCCGAAGTTGGAAACCAGAATCAGCTCTAAATCCAGTCCTAATCTAGTCCTCACTAAATTTAAATAATTTCACTGGAGTTAGTTATTATTTTTGCATCATCAATACCAAATTGAATCTCATTGGATGGGAACATACACAGACTTCTCACAAAATCACACTTGAATTTGTATCTTGCTACTCGGTCTGAATCTTATTAACCTGGAGTCCCAGTCTCTGTCACAATAAATAAGCTATATGTTTTATATACAGTGGTGTGAAAAAGTGTTTGCCCCCCTTCCTCAACAAAATTAAGACTTTGGAGTGGCCCAGCCAAAGTCCTGACCTGAATCCTATAGAGATGTTGTGGTATGACCTTAAAAAGGCCGTTCATGCTCGAAAACCTTCTAATGTAACTGAATTAGGACAATTCTGCAAAGATGAGTGGGCCAAAATTCCTCCAGGACGCTGTAAAAGCCTCATTGCACGTTATCACAAACGCTTGGTTACAGTTGTTGCTACTGAGGGTGGCCCAACCAGTTATTAGGTTTAGGGGGCAATCACTTTTTCACACAGGGCCATGATGGTTTGGATTTTTTTTCTCCTTTAATAATAAACACCTTCATTTACAAATTGCATTTTGTGTTTACTTGTGTTGTCCTTGACTATTGTTTAAATTGGTTTGATGTTCCGAAACACTTAAGTGTGACAAACATGCAAAGGAACAGGAAATGGGGAAGGGGCAAACACTTTTTCACACCACTGTATGTTTTATATATGTTTTAGGCCTATTGGCAGACAGCCATTTAAAATGCAGGCAATGGCATAAAGAGCCTTTTCTCCACTGTAGTTTCTCAGCGTCTCTCTAGTAACATCTGTCTGGTTCAGGAAGCTTTGTCATTCATAAGGCTACTTTTACTTTTATACTTTAAGTAAATTTACAAGCTTCTACTTTGTTACTTTTACTTGAGTAAAGACGTTAAATAAGTACTTCTACTTTTACCAGAGTATTTTTTAACATAATTATCTGTACTTCTACGTGAGTACGGGAAGTGAGTTCTTTTGGCATCTCTGATTGAGATTAATTTTTGCATAAAGTACCATACATGCAAGGATGCACAACACTGTGTTATACAAATTTGTTCAAATCCTTCTCCACTGCTGAGTAAAGCTGGACATGGTTAAAGTGCACAGATTTGTTAGACACTTATTAAGTTAATCTTCCACTTTATTGCCTTTGTTATACTTGTTGCATCAGTTCATTTCCTCTGTCAGAGAAAGATCTGTTGCAGTTCCATTACAGATGGGACCATAATACCTGCTGGAGATGCCAGGGATTGAACCCAGGTCCTCATACATGCAAAGCATGCTCTCGACGACTGAGCTACATCCCCTGAAGATTGTCTGATTTTTTTTTAGTTTTTTCTGAGATCACCGAATAAGAAAAGAAACCTGGGTGAAATATGTAATGTTAATGTTGTATGTGGTTTAAAAACCTCAGATCTGGGGAAAATGCTTGCACTGCTATGGTATAAATCATAGTCAAAAAGTAAAATATTTGTTGCCTTTCTCCTGGACAATACAACGCTGACTGCAAATCTTGTAACACATCTGGGCATTGAGACTGATAATAAATGCTCAGAGATACATTGGTGGAGACTGGTGGCTTCCAGTACAATATTGTTCATGAAGGCACATCTGTGATTTGGTATAATGTGATAATATAAATGGCAGGCGAGAATTCTACCATTGAACTAACAATGCTTGGTTCGGTCTAAATTGCACCACTGAAAACAATCAGTCTGCATGGCGACATTATGTTTTCACAAGTGTTGTGCGAGGGCTAATTCCAAATAGTAGTAAACGAAAGCTGCATTGGCCAGGAATCTGCTTGACAGGCGGAGATACTGTCCATTATACTAACGAGGAATGCCCAAGCTTAACATTTGGCACATCAATCGGTGGCGCTATTCCAGCATTTAGGCCACGGTAAATACATGTAGATATATTTCAGTTTACTACATATTTGCTGTCACTCAAATCCATGACAAAGCATGTTACTTAATCCAGTTTAAAATCTCTATGTGTCAAAAATGAACATGTCTAACAGCATTTTAAACATTTGTAGTAAAATATGAATGGTGCATTTCCCCATTAGCAAGTGAAAAAACTGCTTTCATCAGTTTTTGTAGTGTAGTGGTTATCACGTTTGCCTCACACGCGCAAGGTTCCCTGTTTGAAAATGGGTGGGAACACATTTCTTTGTTTGTGTTGACTTTGCACAATCAAACTCTCAATAACCTTCACGGAAAATTTCCCTGTCGTGAAATCATGGCCAGTCCTACCAAAGTTTCCACAGTGCAGTAGTCATCACATTCAGGAATTCAGGAATATCCTGTCTAAAAATTATTGTAGTACCTTATCAACCCACCAGAGCACTGCGCTCCCAGAATGCAAGGTTACTTGTGGTAGAATGGGAGCCAGAGTGTTCAGCTATCAAGCTCCTCTACTGTGGAACCAGGTTCCAGTTTGGGTTCATGAGGCAGACATCATTTCCACATTTAAGAGTAGGCTTAAGACTTTCCTCTTTAATAAGCTTATAATTAGGGCTGGCTCGGGTGAGTCCTGAACCATCCCTTGGTTGTGCTGCTATAGGCCTAGACTGCCGGAGGACTTCCCATGAAGCACTAAGCACCTCTCTCCTCCTACTTCTCTCCATCTGTATGCAAGGTCATCCCATTAATGCATGTTACTAACTCGACTTCTTCCCTTTCCTGGAGTGTTGTGCTCTCTCGCCCCCCTCCTCTCTCCTTCTATTGCTTCCTGCTTCCTTTGGTTACCAGCTGGGAGAAAATTCTCCCCGTCGGGAAATCGAATACCGGTCTTCCACGTGACAGGCGGAGATACTGTCCATTATACTAACGAGTAATGCCCCAGCTTAACATTTGGCACATCAATTGATAGGTGGCGCTATTCCACATTTTATGCCACAGTAAATACATGTTGATATGTTTAGGTTTACTACATATTCGCTGTCACTCAAAACCATGACAAAGCATCTGTTACTTAATCCAGTTTTAAATCTCTGTGTCAAAAATGAACATGTCTAACAGCATTTTAAGAAGACAACAACAAATTATTAATGTATGGCATGAATAAAGGCTACACTAAGCACAATTTACACAACAGCCTGGCCAATGAACAGACACTGCTGTACTTACACAGGCTTCTGCCATGTTGGTGTTCACAGCAGGGTTTGAGGTCCTTACAGACCCATTTTCACAACAAAAGCATTAAGACAGTATTATATGTTTCACAACAAAGATGTGAGGGACGATAGCCATAGAAACAAATTACATTTAACAATTTAAAAACATTTTATATATTATATTAAAAAAAACAAAAAAAAAACAACAACACAAAAACAAAAAAACATTTGTTTGTATAAAATTACATTTAGAGCACAAACCCAAATGGAAAATTCAAACAACTTAGGAGCAACAATTTGACTCTCTGTTTAAACTGTCCTTTAGAAAAGCTCAATGAGTGAAGTGGGAAGACTGGTCCATATCTTTGACCCTCTATAATTCAATTCAATTCAATTTTATTTATAGTATCAATTCATAACAAGAGTTATCTCAAGACACTTTACAAGGACCCAACAGTTCTAGTAGTTTCCTCCAGAGCAAGCAACAGTGCGACAGTGGCAAGGAAAAAAAATTTTCTTTGGGAAGAAACCTCAGACAGACTCAGGCTCTTGGTAGGCGGTGTCTGACGACCGGTTGGGGATAGAATGAAGAGTGGCAATAACAGTCCCAAAAAAAATAAAATAAAAATAATAGTAGTTTGTAGTAGTTCTTTGTAGTAGTTCATGGCATAGCAGGGCACTGTGCAGCATTACAAGGCACAGCAGGACGTAGCTGGGCACCGCAGATCGTGGCAGGGAAGGGAACATGTAGCGGGACCATGGCGACAGCTGCAACCATGATTTTGGAGCCTCCCTGATCCGAGGAAACATGCTGGGAGAAAAAGAACAAAAGGACTCCGGGGAATGACTCCCCAGAGCTAGGTTAGTAACAAGCATTTCTGGGACATAGATGCACACAAAATAGAAAGATAGAAAGATAGGAGAGAGGAGCTCAGTGTGTCGAAGGAAGTCCCCCAGCTGTCTAAAACTATTACAGCATAACTAAGAGAGACAGGGTAAAGAGAGGAGCCTGGTCAGGCTAGAACTCTCCCCAACCGGATCGGGCTGTATGCCAAGTCTCCCTTTAGTTTTATTATATGACAGATAAATCTGACAACTATGACGAGAAGCAGGTGGGTCGTGTTAGGCGGACGCTGCGACTCCTCACTCCCTAACAATATTCAATTCTATGCCCTAACTATAAGCTTTATCAAAGCATAACCAAGAGAGACAGGGTAAAGAGAGGGGCCTGGTATGGCTAGAACTCTCCCCCAACCTGATCGGGCTGTATGCCAAGTCTCCCTTTAGTTTTATTATAATCTTGATTATATGATAGATAGATCTGACAACTATGATGAGAAGCCGGTGGGCCGGGTTGGGCGGACGCTGCAACTCCTCACTCCCTAACAATATTCAATTCTATGCTCTAACTATAAGCTTTATCAAAAAGGAAAGTCTTAAGCCTACTCTTAAATGTGAAGACGGAGTCTGCCTCCTGAACCCAAACTGGAACCTGGTTCCACAGGAGAGGAGCCTGATAGCTGAACGCTCTGGCTCCCGTTCTACTTTTAGAGACTCTAGGAACCACAAGTAATCCTGCATTCTGGGAGCGTAGTGCTCTTGTAGGGTTGTAAGGTACTATGAGCTCTTTAAGATAAGATGGTGCCTGACCATGAAGAGCTTTGTACTGTAGGTGAGAAGAAGGATTTTAAATTCTATTCTGGATTTTACAGGAAGCCAATGCAGAGAAGCTAAAACAGGAGAGATGTGATCTCTTTTCTTGGTTCCTGTCAGAACACGTGCTGCCGCATTCTGGATCAGCTGAAGAGTCTTTATGGACTTTTCGAGCAGCCTGATAATAAAGAATTGCAGTAATCCAGCCTAGAAGTAACAAATGCATGGACTAGTTTTTTTTCATCATTTTTAGACAGGATATTCCTGATTTTTGCAATATTACGTAGGTGAAAAAAGGCGATCCTTGAAATTTGCTTTATGTGAGAATTAAAGGACATGTCCTGATCAAAAATAACTCCAAGATTCCTCACAGTGGTGCTGGAGGCCAGTGTGATGCCATCCAGAGTAACTATCTCTTTGGATAATGCTCTGGGTCCCAGAGGTGCTTGGGTCCCAGAGCAATAACTTCAGTTTTATCTGAGTTTAACATTAGAAAATTACAGCTCATCCAGGTTTTAATCTCCTGAAGGCACATTTGAAGTTTAGCTAACTGATTAGTTTAATCCGGCTTGATTGATAAATATAATTGAGTATCATCTGCATAACAATAAAAGTTTATGGAGTGCTTCCTGATAATATTGCCTAAAGGAAACATATATAAAGTGAACAGGATTGGACCGAGCACAGATCCTTGTGGGACTCCATGACTAACTTTGGCGTGCACAGAGGATTCATCGTTAACATGAACAAACTGAGATTGATCTGATAAATAAGACTTAAACCAGCTTAGAGCAGTCCCTTTAATGCCAATTAAATGTTCCAATCTCTGTAATAAAATATGATGGTCAATGGTATCAAATGCAGCACTAAGATCTAATAACACCAGTACAGAGATAAGTCCTTTGTCTGATGCAATTAGGAGGTCATTAGTAATTTTCACAAGTGCTGTCTCTGTTCTATGATTAACTCTAAATCCTGACTGAAAATCCTCAAATAAGCTGTTGCTATGCAGAAAGTCACATAGCTGTTTAGCGACTGCTTTCTCAAGAATCTTAGAGAGAAATGGAAGATTCGATATAGGTCTGTAGTTGGCTAAAACTTCTGGATCAAGGTTGGGCTTTTTCAGAAGAGGTTTAATTACAGCTACTTTAAAGTGCTGTGGTACATAGCCTGTTAATAAAGATAGATTGGTTACATCTAGTAGAGAATTGTTGACTAAGGGTAAAGCTTCTTTAAGTAGCCTAGTCGGGATGGGGTCTAAGAGGCAGGTTGATGGTTTAGATGAAGAAATAATTGAATTAAATTGATAAAGATCAAGTGAAGCAAAGCAGTCTAAACATATATCTGGTTTTGCAGCTGTTTCTAAGGTTCCTGAGTTTAGAGATAAGTCAGTGCCAGTTAAAGGCAGGTCTTGGTGAATTTTGCTTCTAATAGTTATAATTTTATCATTGAAGAATCTCATGAAGTCATTACTACTAAGAGCTATGGGAATACTTGGCTCAGTAGAGCTGTGACCTTCCGTTAGCCTGGCTACAGTACTGAAAAGAAACCTGGGGTTGTTCCTATTTTCCTCTATTAATGACGAGTAGTACGCTGCTCTGGCATTACGAAGGGCCTTCCTATACATTTTAAGACTATGTTGCCAGATTAACCGAGAATTTTCCAATTTGGTGGAACGCCAAATCTTCTCAAGTTTCTGCAATGTTTGCTTTGCGAGTTTCAGTGTAATACCATGGAGCTAACCGTCTTTGTTTTATTATCTTCTTTTTTAGAGGGGCAACTGAGTCAAGTGTCATTCTCAGCGAGCCTGCTGCACTATCAACAAAATTATCGATTTGGGAGGGACTGAAATTAGCATAGGAGTCCTCCGTTACTTTGTGACTTGATAATGAATTAAAAGCTAATGGAATCACATCCTTAAATTTAGCTACAGCGCTATCAGATAGACATCTTGTATAGAAGGTTTTGCCTAATGGCGTGTAGTTCAGCAGTATAAACTCAAAAGTTATCAAACAGTGGTCAGATAGAAAGGGATTCTGTGGGAACACTATTAAATGTTCAATTTCAACACCATATACCAGAACAAGATCGAGGGTGTGGCCAAAACGGTGAGTCGGTTTATGAACACTTTGAGGGAAGCCAATAGAATCTAATAGAGAGATAAACGCAGTACTAAGGCTATCATTCTCATCGTCCACGTGAATATTAAAATCCCCTACAATAAGAACTTTGTCCGTTTTTAGCACTAAATTTGACAAAAACTCTGCTAATTCAGATAATAATTCAGAGTATGGACCAGGTGCTTGGTACACTATAACAAATAGAACTGGTTGCCGTGATTTCCAACTTGGGTGTGAAAGACTAAGAACAAGACTTTAAAAAGAATTATAATTCATTTTAGGTTTATAGCTGATTATTAGACTAGAATTGAAGATAGCTGCCACTCCACCTCCTCGGCCTGTGCCTCGAGGAATGAGTATTAATATGACTGGGGGGGGGGGTGGATTTATTTAGACTAATATATTCTCCATCACCCAGCCAGGTTTCAGTAAGACAAAATAAATCAATATTAGAATCTGATATTAATTAATTTACTAATACACCTTTCGAAGAGAGAGATCTGATGTTTAAGAGTCCACATTTAATTCTCCTATTCTTTTGCACTATTGCACTTGTGGTTTTAATTGTTATGAGGTTTTCATGCACAGCTCCTCTTCTGTTTACCTTTGTTTTAAATAATTTCAATGGTCGTCCCTCCGAATCAGACCAGGTCTTCCCCAGAAAGACTGCCAGTGATCCACAAAGCCCACATCATTATCTGGACACCACCTCGACAGCCAGCGGCGAAATGATGACATGCGGCTGTACATGTCATCGCTGGTTAGATTTGGCAGGGGTCCAGAGAAAACTACGGTGTCCGACATTGACTTTGCGTATGTACACACCGATTCAACATTAATCTTGGTGACCTCCGTTTGGCGTAACCGGGAGTCATTAACGCCAACGTGAATAACAATCTTACTGTATTTACGTTTATCTTTAGCCAGCAGTTTCAAATAAGACTCAACGTCGCCCGCTCTAGCCCCCGGGATGCATTTAACTATGGCTGCTGGCTTCGCTAACTTCACGTTTCTCAAAATGGAGCTGCCGATAACCAGGGTTGGTTTCTCAGCGGGTGTGTCGCTGAGTGGGGAAAATCTGTTAGAAACGCTAACAGGCTGGTGGTGGTACGTGGCCTTTGAAAGCTTACAACTTTTTTTGCCACGAACACAAACCCAGGAACCTTTTCCTGGCTGCTCAGGAGTTGCCGGGGGACGGCTACCAGAGGCTAACTCAGGCTCAGGCCGGCCCGCACGGGGGGGGGGGGGTAACGACTGATCTATCATGGTGCGGATCCGGACTTCTAATTTACTAAGCCTTGCTTCCATGTCTATAAATAAACTACACTTGTTGCAGGATGCAGAGGAGTAACTAAACATCTCACACACCGAGCAAGAGAAAGTAGGAGAGGGAGACGACATGGCTAACTGCTAAGCTAAAGTTGCTAGCAGCTAAGCCAAAGTACGGTAGCGTTAGCTACCAAGCTTTATAACCAGCTGTTATTTAATGAAAGTCGCTTAAAAATGAAAAGATCGGTGAGTGCTTAGGCAGAAGTACTATAAGAATAACTGTTTAGCGGACAGTTAGCCGCTGTAATAGTAAATCTAACACACTGAACTGGTATTTAGTGAGCAGCAACACGCTACCAACTCGCCACCATACACAAGCACTGGAAACGGAAATGAGTCAGGTACGCTTACCGTCGTGCAGACAGTAGAGAATCTGTCTGTGTCTGGCTAAATTTTGTTTTTAAATGTCGCGTTTGTTCCGGACACACACTCCGTACTCGTTTGTTAAAAACGCAGTGAAAAGTGACAATTCTCTCCGACCAACACATAGTCTGCAGGTTTCCACGTCACCTTTTGGTATTGCCTCAGCTCGCTTGGAACCTCGACTGAGGTAGTACTAAAAAAAGTACCTGGTAGCAGGTCCCAGGGACCTTTTTTTGTAATGGAAAACCAAAAAAGGCGAGTAGAGTCGAGGCGAGTAGAGTAGATACCCCGCAGTGGAAAACCGCCATTAGTGTGCATCATTAGCACTTACAGCAGCGAGTGTGTGGACTCTGACAAGAGGAGGGAGGAATCTATAAACTGCTCTGCAGTAGATGAATCTTTTTTAAAGTCTGTCTGCTATTGCGTATGTTTGAGTCTGAACTCGAGACATTTTCTTCTATTGTCTTAGACTTGTCTTGGACTCGTTGGAAATTGCACTCAGACTTGTCTAGAACTTGACCATTGGTCTCGCCAAATATTCTAGTTTGTGTTGAACGAGTCCAGAACTTTCTCCTTAAAACAACATCATTGAAGCATGCTTATTCAGAAAACAGGTATTAGTTTACTTCAAAATCCATCTAGATGGGGCACTGACATTGGTCCCCCATACTCCTGGTTGCATCATATGAGCCTGTATTAGTATTATTATTAGGGGCCGAGCAGTTGTGATATTATTTCTTCTTCTTTTTCTTCCTAAGAAATCCATGTTCCCATGCACAAAACTCACCAAACTTTGTACATATTTCCAGGCTTCTGCTAAACTTAATCAGTGCAATTTGTGTGCTAAGTGTCCTGATGGTGGCGCTACAACAGCCATCTAAAACTCTAAACTTTACAGTCCTTCACTCTCTTCTTAAACCCTCTCCTCCCACATGTTGCTTTCATTTGACACCAAATTTGAGCAACTCCATCTCCAAATTGTCCGCCACAAATTTACCTTTCAGATTTTTTATTCATCAAAAACTAAACATTTTACTGCTTACAGTACTATAAACTAATCTTGCAATTTCTTTCAAAATAAATATTTGATGTTCCTGGAAAAAAACACCCAAAGATCATTGTAGATTTTATTTGCAAAATTTCAGAATTTTATCTAAAAGAAGTGAATTAAAAAAAAAACAAATGTTTGAATTGTGTCCTCATCTACGCACTGCAGTCAATGCAACAAACAGCATCTTAAACATCAGTTTGGCATTTATTGATCTATTTTAAAATTCATCATTTTCAAGCAAGCCGGCCCCTTCTACTCTGTGTTCGATGCCACTTGTCACATCACCCAGATGATAGCTCCCTGAGACCTGAACCTGCCAACAGCCTCAAAGGGTCTGACTCTGAGCACCTGGTGTTGGAAGATGATCTTACATGTATCTAATCAGGCATTGTGCTGCATCATGCAACATCCCCTCATATTTTAAATGTGTGTCTGCATTAACACACCTGGTTCTGATTAACAATCAGTCCAGTTCCAGTTAAGGAAAGTCATGTTACTGAGGCAACCCAGGCTGACTCAATGAAATACAGCCACAAGGTAGAGGAGCCATCAGTATTGATGTTACTCTTTCATCTTGATCTTTAGTTTTCGTAGTGGGTTTTGGAGTGTCACTTTGATCCATTCCCACTTATTAAGGATTATGCCATCATCATGTCTTATGCTACTATTGTGCTTTTATCCTTGTGGTGTATGTTATGTGTACCCACATCCATCTTATCACTTATTCTAAATAGACTACATTTTTGGTCCTTTTGATAAAGTGAAATAAACAGTTTCCATGTTAGCAGTCAGTAGGAGTGTCTTGCTCTTACATTTACTTTTGGGTGTACTATACAGTATTTCTCAGCTCTGGGAAGAGTGGAAATTTCCAATAAATCCATTGATGATTAGGGGACGAGCAGCAAATCTTTTTTTGATTTTGGCCACAGACACAATGTCACTGAGCACTTTGTACTGTGGATTCTTCAAGACATGTGATAAAAAATGGGAACATTTGTATTTTTCAGGGACACTTGTGACACCTGTCTATAGCCTAATTTAGTTCCTATAGTTTCCAAGTACAGTGTTGTTACACTGTACTTGCTTTTGGATCATTACAAAAAATAATACTAAGTGATTATCTTAAAATAAAAGATATAGTGTCTCTTGCATGGCATACATTATGAACAGGTATGTAAGTGGTCTTGAAGAGGATTCTATTGTTCTGTCTCTCATTTGGACTGGGTCTTGACTAATTCTGGTCTTGGACTTGACAAAGGACTACACCACTATTCATCTTATCATCACTGCTTTACTTCATTTCTATCCTGAAAATACAAGTCAACAGCTCCATCTTCTGGCAAGTCAGCAGAGTATTTTATGAATAAGTGGGGACCCATATTGTCAGTCCAGATTACATCACATAGTGTAAAACATCAATAAAAAGACAGGACATCACATTATGAATAAGTCTAATTTATTATTGTATGTCATGCTACTTACAGTGGGGTTCGAAGGTTTGGGCACCCCAGGTAAAAAGTTATATTAATGTGCATCATATCTGTTATATTAATGTGCATCATATCTGTTATATTAATGTGCATCATATCTGTTATATTAATGTGCTTCATATCTGTCATTTGATGCCAAGAGGCATCAAATGACAGATATGATGACAGATGACCTTCGTATAATATGTCACAAAATGTTAGATTTTATTCTAGATAATCTTTTCAAACATAATGTTTAAATTCTTTCCAAAAGAACATCATAGTGCTTTATATATTTGTGTCACAGAAACAAGACATGTTATACACGATCAAATATAAACGGCACTTTTGGCCAACCTGTGTTCCTTTTCTCTACTAGACAGGAAAGTGGGGCTGTTTAGGGACATTTTTTTCTCTGTGCTCTGACCAAACAGAGACATAAATACAAAGATTTAGGAGCTCTTTTGTTGTGTTGGGATGAAATGTTCCCTAAGTGTCATACATGTGTGAATTTAAAGCTTGCATTAAACTGGGTGATTACCTAGAAACAGTATATGGTGCTCATGACTCTTTCTTTAAATGCAGCAGCATCAGAGAGACCCAATACACAAGAAGAGAAAGCTGAAGAACAGGCCTTTCAGTTGTTGATCATACACAATTTACACTTAAAGACAGGAAAGTATATCTTCAATTTCTCTTTTTCATAAGTCACACACTGAACATATTCATTCATTAAATCCTTAGACTGAGTCTGATCTCAGTCCCTCCACAGCCTCTCTACAGCATGCTGGTCTCACAGGAGCCCGGCTGCAGTATCTGAAGAGTGACTATGAGTTTAACTGCTTTTCTAAACCAGGGGTAAAATAAAGCATAAATCACAGGGTTTAAACCAGAGTTAGAATAATACATTGGGATCACAAAGGATGCAATAGAAGTGGTGAGCAATATAGAAGCTGAACTGTAATATGGACAGAAACACATTAGAAACACAACTACCAGAACACCAAGACTCCTGGCTGCTTTCAGCTCTGATTTCTTTGCCTTTGGAGTCACTGACAGCTGGAGTGTGACAGCTGTACTGTGAGAGCGCATGGCACGAGCCTGAGACACAGCCACGGCAAATACTCTCAGATACAGAGCTACAATGACAGTAACTGGAACAATAAAGGTCAAACCAAGGTCCACAATCCCTGCGATATAGCCAACCACCAACACACATTCTCCGTAACAAGGAGCATACCTGTCTGGGTGAGTCGGGAAAACCTTTGTAATGAGAAGGCTGTAAGAAACACAACAGAGCCAACACAGAAAAACACAGAGTTTAACTCTGTTCAAGGTGATTCTGGTGTTGTAATGCAGAGGGTCACAAATAGCCACATAACGGTCAACTGATATGAGCACTATGTCACCTACTGAGGAGACAAGGATCCGTTCTGCGATGCCATGTTACATCCTGCCACAATCTGCGGTGCCCAGCTACGTCTTGCTGTGCCTTTTAATGCCGCACAGTGCCCTGCTATGCCACCAACTACTACAAAGAACTACTACAAACTAATATATTTTTTGTGACCATTATTGCCACTCTTCATTCTAACAC
>JAQOOF010000085.1:0-88032 GCA_029931835.1 Etheostoma nigrum | reverse complement strand
AACGCACGTTTCCATCATGGAGATGTGTGTATAGCAGCTACTGTTAAGAAACTAGTGTAACACTGTTGAAATGACAGTATCAAGCTTAAAACGTCACAATAAGCTTAGAAGAGGATGAAACGCACGTTTCCAGCATGGAGATGTGTGTATAGCAGCTACTGTTAAGAAACTAGTGTAACTTTGTTTAAATGACAGTAACAAGCTTAAAACGTCACAATAAGCTTAGAAGAGGCCAAAATGCACGTTTCCAGCATGGAGATGTGTGTATAGCAGCTACTGTTAAGAAACTAGTGTAACACTGTTGAAATGACAGTAACAAGCTTAAAACGTCACAATAAGCTTAGAAGAGGCTGAAACGCACGTTTCCAGCATGGAGATGTGTGTATAGCAGCTACTGTTAAGAAACTAGTGTAACACTGTTGAAATGACAGTATCAAGCTTAAAACGTCACAATAAGCTTAGAAGAGGCCGAAACGCACGTTTCCAGCATGGAGATGTGTGTATAGCAGCTACTGTTAAGAAACTAGTGTAACACTGTTGAAATGACAGTAACAAGCTTAAAACGTCACAATAAGCTTAGAAGAGGCCGAAACGCACGTTTCCAGCATGGAGATGTGTGTATAGCAGCTACTGTTAAGAAACTAGTGTAACACTGTTGAAATGACAGTAACAAGCTTAAAACGTCACAATAAGCTTAGAAGAGGCCGAAACGCACGTTTCCAGCATGGAGATGTGTGTATAGCAGCTACTGTTAAGAAACTAGTGTAACACTGTTGAAATGACAGTAACAAGCTTAAAACGTCACAATAAGCTTAGAAGAGGCCGAAACGCACGTTTCCAGCATGGAGATGTGTGTATAGCAGCTACTGTTAAGAAACTAGTGTAACACTGTTGAAATGACAGTAACAAGCTTAAAACGTCACAATAAGCTTAGAAGAGGCCGAAACGCACGTTTCCAGCATGGAGATGTGTGTATAGCAGCTACTGTTAAGAAACTAGTGTAACACTGTTGAAATGACAGTAACAAGCTTAAAACGTCACAATAAGCTTAGAAGAGGCCGAAACGCACGTTTCCAGCATGGAGATGTGTGTATAGCAGCTACTGTTAAGAAACTAGTGTAACACTGTTGAAATGACAGTAACAAGCTTAAAACGTCACAATAAGCTTAGAAGAGGCCGAAACGCACGTTTCCAGCATGGAGATGTGTGTATAGCAGCTACTGTTAAGAAACTAGTGTAACACTGTTGAAATGACAGTAACAAGCTTAAAACGTCACAATAAGCTTAGAAGAGGCCGAAACGCACGTTTCCAGCATGGAGATGTGTGTATAGCAGCTACTGTTAAGAAACTAGTGTAACACTGTTGAAATGACAGTAACAAGCTTAAAACGTCACAATAAGCTTAGAAGAGGCCGAAACGCACGTTTCCAGCATGGAGATGTGTGTATAGCAGCTACTGTTAAGAAACTAGTGTAACACTGTTGAAATGACAGTATCAAGCTTAAAACGTCACAATAAGCTTAGAAGAGGCCGAAACGCAACGTTTCCAGCATGGAGATGTGTATATAGCAGCTACTGTTAATAAACTAGTGTAACACTGTTGAAATGACAGTAACAAGCTTAAAACGTCACAATAAGCTTAGAAGAGGCCGAAACGCACGTTTCCAGCATGGAGATGTGTGTATAGCAGCTACTGTTAAGAAACTAGTGTAACACTGTTGAAATGACAGTAA
The DNA here is from genome assembly GCA_029931835.1 of Etheostoma nigrum. Lineage (NCBI taxonomy): Eukaryota > Metazoa > Chordata > Actinopteri > Perciformes > Percidae > Etheostoma > Etheostoma nigrum. The sequence goes on along the minus strand of JAQOOF010000085.1, from coordinate 86,299 downwards.
CAAGCTTAAAACGTCACAATAAGCTTAGAAGAGGCCGAAACGCACGTTTCCAGCATGGAGATGTGTGTATAGCAGCTACTGTTAAGAAACTAGTGTAACACTGTTGAAATGACAGTAACAAGCTTAAAACGTCACAATAAGCTTAGAAGAGGCCGAAACGCACGTTTCCAGCATGGAGATGTGTGTATAGCAGCTACTGTTAAGAAACTAGTGTAACACTGTTGAAATGACAGTAACAAGCTTAAAACGTCACAATAAGCTTAGAAGAGGCCGAAACGCACGTTTCCAGCATGGAGATGTGTGTATAGCAGCTACTGTTAAGAAACTAGTGTAACACTGTTGAAATGACAGTAACAAGCTTAAAACGTCACAATAAGCTTAGAAGAGGCCGAAACGCACGTTTCCAGCATGGAGATGTGTGTATAGCAGCTACTGTTAAGAAACTAGTGTAACACTGTTGAAATGACAGTAACAAGCTTAAAACGTCACAATAAGCTTAGAAGAGGCCGAAACGCACGTTTCCAGCATGGAGATGTGTGTATAGCAGCTACTGTTAAGAAACTAGTGTAACACTGTTGAAATGACAGTAACAAGCTTAAAACGTCACAATAAGCTTAGAAGAGGCCGAAACGCACGTTTCCAGCATGGAGATGTGTGTATAGCAGCTACTGTTAAGAAACTAGTGTAACACTGTTGAAATGACAGTAACAAGCTTAAAACGTCACAATAAGCTTAGAAGAGGCCGAAACGCACGTTTCCAGCATGGAGATGTGTGTATAGCAGCTACTGTTAAGAAACTAGTGTAACACTGTTGAAATGACAGTAACAAGCTTAAAACGTCACAATAAGCTTAGAAGAGGCCGAAACGCACGTTTCCAGCATGGAGATGTGTGTATAGCAGCTACTGTTAAGAAACTAGTGTAACACTGTTGAAATGACAGTAACAAGCTTAAAACGTCACAATAAGCTTAGAAGAGGCCGAAACGCACGTTTCCAGCATGGAGATGTGTGTATAGCAGCTACTGTTAAGAAACTAGTGTAACACTGTTGAAATGACAGTAACAAGCTTAAAACGTCACAATAAGCTTAGAAGAGGCCGAAACGCACGTTTCCAGCATGGAGATGTGTGTATAGCAGCTACTGTTAAGAAACTAGTGTAACACTGTTGAAATGACAGTAACAAGCTTAAAACGTCACAATAAGCTTAGAAGAGGCCGAAACGCACGTTTCCAGCATGGAGATGTGTGTATAGCAGCTACTGTTAAGAAACTAGTGTAACACTGTTGAAATGACAGTAACAAGCTTAAAACGTCACAATAAGCTTAGAAGAGGCCGAAACGCACGTTTCCAGCATGGAGATGTGTGTATAGCAGCTACTGTTAAGAAACTAGTGTAACACTGTTGAAATGACAGTAACAAGCTTAAAACGTCACAATAAGCTTAGAAGAGGCCGAAACGCACGTTTCCAGCATGGAGATGTGTGTATAGCAGCTACTGTTAAGAAACTAGTGTAACACTGTTGAAATGACAGTAACAAGCTTAAAACGTCACAATAAGCTTAGAAGAGGCCGAAACGCACGTTTCCAGCATGGAGATGTGTGTATAGCAGCTACTGTTAAGAAACTAGTGTAACACTGTTGAAATGACAGTAACAAGCTTAAAACGTCACAATAAGCTTAGAAGAGGCCGAAACGCACGTTTCCAGCATGGAGATGTGTGTATAGCAGCTACTGTTAAGAAACTAGTGTAACACTGTTGAAATGACAGTAACAAGCTTAAAACGTCACAATAAGCTTAGAAGAGGCCGAAACGCACGTTTCCAGCATGGAGATGTGTGTATAGCAGCTACTGTTAAGAAACTAGTGTAACACTGTTGAAATGACAGTAACAAGCTTAAAACGTCACAATAAGCTTAGAAGAGGCCGAAACGCACGTTTCCAGCATGGAGATGTGTGTATAGCAGCTACTGTTAAGAAACTAGTGTAACACTGTTGAAATGACAGTAACAAGCTTAAAACGTCACAATAAGCTTAGAAGAGGCCGAAACGCACGTTTCCAGCATGGAGATGTGTGTATAGCAGCTACTGTTAAGAAACTAGTGTAACACTGTTGAAATGACAGTAACAAGCTTAAAACGTCACAATAAGCTTAGAAGAGGCCGAAACGCACGTTTCCAGCATGGAGATGTGTGTATAGCAGCTACTGTTAAGAAACTAGTGTAACACTGTTGAAATGACAGTAACAAGCTTAAAACGTCACAATAAGCTTAGAAGAGGCCGAAACGCACGTTTCCAGCATGGAGATGTGTGTATAGCAGCTACTGTTAAGAAACTAGTGTAACACTGTTGAAATGACAGTATCAAGCTTAAAACGTCACAATAAGCTTAGAAGAGGCCGAAACGCACGTTTCCAGCATGGAGATGTGTGTATAGCAGCTACTGTTAAGAAACTAGTGTAACACTGTTGAAATGACAGTAACAAGCTTAAAACGTCACAATAAGCTTAGAAGAGGCCGAAACGCACGTTTCCAGCATGGAGATGTGTGTATAGCAGCTACTGTTAAGAAACTAGTGTAACACTGTTGAAATGACAGTAACAAGCTTAAAACGTCACAATAAGCTTAGAAGAGGCCGAAACGCACGTTTCCAGCATGGAGATGTGTGTATAGCAGCTACTGTTAAGAAACTAGTGTAACACTGTTGAAATGACAGTATCAAGCTTAAAACGTCACAATAAGCTTAGAAGAGGCCGAAACGCACGTTTCCAGCATGGAGATGTGTGTATAGCAGCTACTGTTAAGAAACTAGTGTAACACTGTTGAAATGACAGTAACAAGCTTAAAACGTCACAATAAGCTTAGAAGAGGCCGAAACGCACGTTTCCAGCATGGAGATGTGTGTATAGCAGCTACTGTTAAGAAACTAGTGTAACACTGTTGAAATGACAGTAACAAGCTTAAAACGTCACAATAAGCTTAGAAGAGGCCGAAACGCACGTTTCCAGCATGGAGATGTGTGTATAGCAGCTACTGTTAAGAAACTAGTGTAACACTGTTGAAATGACAGTAACAAGCTTAAAACGTCACAATAAGCTTAGAAGAGGCCGAAACGCACGTTTCCAGCATGGAGATGTGTGTATTGCAGCTACTGTTAAGAAACTAGTGTAACACTGTTGAAATGACAGTATCAAGCTTAAAACGTCACAATAAGCTTAGAAGAGGCCGAAACGCACGTTTCCAGCATGGAGATGTGTGTATAGCAGCTACTGTTAAGAAACTAGTGTAACATTGTTGAAATGACAGTAACAAGCTTAAAACGTCACAATAAGCTTAGAAGAGGCCGAAACGCACGTTTCCAGCATGGAGATGTGTGTATAGCAGCTACTGTTAAGAAACTAGTGTAACACTGTTGAAATGACAGTAACAAGCTTAAAGCGTCACAATAAGCTTAGAAGAGGCCGAAACGCACGTTTCCAGCATGGAGATGTGTGTATAGCAGCTACTGTTAAGAAACTAGTGTAACACTGTTGAAATGACAGTAACAAGCTTAAAACGTCACAATAAGCTTAGAAGAGGCCGAAACGCACGTTTCCAGCATGGAGATGTGTGTATAGCAGCTACTGTTAAGAAACTAGTGTAACACTGTTGAAATGACAGTAACAAGCTTAAAACGTCACAATAAGCTTAGAAGAGGCCGAAACGCACGTTTCCAGCATGGAGATGTGTGTATAGCAGCTACTGTTAAGAAACTAGTGTAACACTGTTGAAATGACAGTAACAAGCTTAAAACGTCACAATAAGCTGAGAAGATGGCTGAATCGCACGTTTCCAGCATGGAGATGTGTGTATAGCAGCTACTGTTAAGAAACTAGTGTAACACTGTTGAAATGACAGTATCAAGCTTAAAACGTCACAATAAGCTTAGAAGAGGCCGAAACGCACGTTTCCAGCATGGAGATGTGTGTATAGCAGCTACTGTTAAGAAACTAGTGTAACACTGTTGAAATGACAGTAACAAGCTTAAAACGTCACAATAAGCTTAGAAGAGGCCGAAACGCACGTTTCCAGCATGGAGATGTGTGTATTGCAGCTACTGTTAAGAAACTAGTGTAACACTGTTGAAATGACAGTATCAAGCTTAAAACGTCACAATAAGCTTAGAAGAGGCCGAAACGCACGTTTCCAGCATGGAGATGTGTGTATAGCAGCTACTGTTAAGAAACTAGTGTAACACTGTTGAAATGACAGTAACAAGCTTAAAACGTCACAATAAGCTTAGAAGATGGCCGAAACGCACGTTTCCAGCATGGAGATGTGTGTATAGCAGCTACTGTTAAGAAACTAGTGTAACACTGTTGAAATGACAGTATCAAGCTTAAAACGTCACAATAAGCTTAGAAGAGGCCGAAACGCACGTTTCCAGCATGGAGATGTGTGTATAGCAGCTACTGTTAAGAAACTAGTGTAACACTGTTGAAATGACAGTATCAAGCTTAAAACGTCACAATAAGCTTAGAAGAGGCCGAAACGCACGTTTCCAGCATGGAGATGTGTGTATAGCAGCTACTGTTAAGAAACTAGTGTAACACTGTTGAAATGACAGTAACAAGCTTAAAACGTCACAATAAGCTTAGAAGAGGCCGAAACGCACGTTTCCAGCATGGAGATGTGTGTATAGCAGCTACTGTTAAGAAACTAGTGTAACACTGTTGAAATGACAGTAACAAGCTTAAAACGTCACAATAAGCTTAGAAGAGGCCGAAACGCACGTTTCCAGCATGGAGATGTGTGTATTGCAGCTACTGTTAAGAAACTAGTGTAACACTGTTGAAATGACAGTATCAAGCTTAAAACGTCACAATAAGCTTAGAAGAGGATGAAACGCACGTTTCCAGCATGGAGATGTGTGTATAGCAGCTACTGTTAAGAAACTAGTGTAACACTGTTGAAATGACAGTATCAAGCTTAAAACGTCACAATAAGCTTAGAAGAGGCCGAAACGCACGTTTCCAGCATGGAGATGTGTGTATAGCAGCTACTGTTAAGAAACTAGTGTAACATTGTTGAAATGACAGTAACAAGCTTAAAACGTCACAATAAGCTTAGAAGAGGCCGAAACGCACGTTTCCAGCATGGAGATGTGTGTATAGCAGCTACTGTTAAGAAACTAGTGTAACACTGTTGAAATGACAGTAACAAGCTTAAAGCGTCACAATAAGCTTAGAAGAGGCCGAAACGCACGTTTCCAGCATGGAGATGTGTGTATAGCAGCTACTGTTAAGAAACTAGTGTAACACTGTTGAAATGACAGTAACAAGCTTAAAACGTCACAATAAGCTTAGAAGAGGCCGAAACGCACGTTTCCAGCATGGAGATGTGTGTATAGCAGCTACTGTTAAGAAACTAGTGTAACACTGTTGAAATGACAGTAACAAGCTTAAAACGTCACAATAAGCTTAGAAGAGGCCGAAACGCACGTTTCCAGCATGGAGATGTGTGTATAGCAGCTACTGTTAAGAAACTAGTGTAACACTGTTGAAATGACAGTATCAAGCTTAAAACGTCACAATAAGCTTAGAAGAGGCCGAAACGCAACTTTCCAGCATGGAGATGTGTATATAGCAGCTACTGTTAATAAACTAGTGTAACACTGTTGAAATGACAGTAACAAGCTTAAAACGTCACAATAAGCTTAGAAGAGGCCGAAACGCACGTTTCCAGCATGGAGATGTGTGTATAGCAGCTACTGTTAAGAAACTAGTGTAACACTGTTGAAATGACAGTAACAAGCTTAAAACGTCACAATAAGCTTAGAAGAGGCCGAAACGCACGTTTCCAGCATGGAGATGTGTGTATAGCAGCTACTGTTAAGAAACTAGTGTAACACTGTTGAAATGACAGTAACAAGCTTAAAACGTCACAATAAGCTTAGAAGAGGCCGAAACGCACGTTTCCAGCATGGAGATGTGTGTATAGCAGCTACAGTTAAGAAACTAGTGTAACACTGTTGAAATGACAGTAACAAGCTTAAAACGTCACAATAAGCTTAGAAGAGGCCGAAACGCACGTTTCCAGCATGGAGATGTGTGTATAGCAGCTACTGTTAAGAAACTAGTGTAACACTGTTGAAATGACAGTATCAAGCTTAAAACGTCAGAATAAGCTTAGAAGAGGATGAAACGCACGTTTCCAGCATGGAGATGTGTGTATAGCAGCTACTGTTAAGAAACTAGTGTAACTTTGTTTAAATGACAGTAAAAAGCTTAAAACGTCACAATAAGCTTAGAAGAGGCCAAAATGCACGTTTCCAGCATGGAGATGTGTGTATAGCAGCTACTGTTAAGAAACTAGTGTAACACTGTTGAAATGACAGTAACAAGCTTAAAACGTCACAATAAGCTTAGAAGAGGCCGAAACGCACGTTTCCAGCATGGAGATGTGTGTATAGCAGCTACTGTTAAGAAACTAGTGTAACACTGTTGAAATGACAGTATCAAGCTTAAAACGTCACAATAAGCTTAGAAGAGGCCGACACGCATGTTTCCAGCATGGAGATGTGTGTATAGCAGCTACTGTTAAGAAACTAGTGTAACACTGTTGAAATGACAGTATCAAGCTTAAAACGTCACAATAAGCTTAGAAGAGGCTGAAACGCACGTTTCCAGCATGGAGATGTGTGTATAGCAGCTACTGTTAAGAAACTAGTGTAACACTGTTGAAATGACAGTAACAAGCTTAAAACGTCACAATAAGCTTAGAAGAGGCCGAAACGCACGTTTCCATTATGGAGATGTGTGTATAGCAGCTACTGTTAAGAAACTAGTGTAACACTGTTGAAATGACAGTAACAAGCTTAAAACGTCACAATAAGCTTAGAAGAGGCCGAAACGCACGTTTCCAGCATGGAGATGTGTGTATAGCAGCTACTGTTAAGAAACTAGTGTAACACTGTTGAAATGACAGTAACAAGCTTAAAACGTCACAATAAGCTTAGAAGAGGCCGAAACGCACGTTTCCAGCATGGAGATGTGTGTATAGCAGCTACTGTTAAGAAACTAGTGTAACACTGTTGAAATGACAGTAACAAGCTTAAAACGTCACAATAAGCTTAGAAGAGGCCGAAACGCACGTTTCCAGCATGGAGATGTGTGTATAGCAGCTACTGTTAAGAAACTAGTGTAACACTGTTGAAATGACAGTAACAAGCTTAAAACGTCACAATAAGCTTAGAAGAGGCCGAAACGCACGTTTCCAGCATGGAGATGTGTGTATAGCAGCTACTGTTAAGAAACTAGTGTAACACTGTTGAAATGACAGTAACAAGCTTAGAACGTCACAATAAGCTTAGAAGAGGCCGAAACGCACGTTTCCAGCATGGAGATGTGTGTATAGCAGCTACTGTTAAGAAACTAGTGTAACACTGTTGAAATGACAGTAACAAGCTTAAAGCGTCACAATAAGCTTAGAAGAGGCCGAAACGCACGTTTCCAGCATGGAGATGTGTGTATAGCAGCTACTGTTAAGAAACTAGTGTAACACTGTTGAAATGACAGTAACAAGCTTAAAACGTCACAATAAGCTTAGAAGAGGCCGAAACGCACGTTTCCAGCATGGAGATGTGTGTATAGCAGCTACTGTTAAGAAACTAGTGTAACACTGTTGAAATGACAGTAACAAGCTTAAAACGTCACAATAAGCTTAGAAGAGGCCGAAACGCACGTTTCCAGCATGGAGATGTGTGTATAGCAGCTACTGTTAAGAAACTAGTGTAACACTGTTGAAATGACAGTAACAAGCTTAAAGCGTCACAATAAGCTTAGAAGAGGCCGAAACGCACGTTTCCAGCATGGAGATGTGTGTATAGCAGCTACTGTTAAGAAACTAGTGTAACACTGTTGAAATGACAGTAACAAGCTTAAAACGTCACAATAAGCTTAGAAGAGGCCGAAACGCACGTTTCCAGCATGGAGATGTGTGTATAGCAGCTACTGTTAAGAAACTAGTGTAACACTGTTGAAATGACAGTAACAAGCTTAAAACGTCACAATAAGCTTAGAAGAGGCCGAAACGCACGTTTCCAGCATGGAGATGTGTGTATAGCAGCTACTGTTAAGAAACTAGTGTAACACTGTTGAAATGACAGTATCAAGCTTAAAACGTCACAATAAGCTTAGAAGAGGCCGAAACGCAACTTTCCAGCATGGAGATGTGTATATAGCAGCTACTGTTAATAAACTAGTGTAACACTGTTGAAATGACAGTAACAAGCTTAAAGCGTCACAATAAGCTTAGAAGAGGCCGAAACGCACGTTTCCAGCATGGAGATGTGTGTATAGCAGCTACTGTTAAGAAACTAGTGTAACACTGTTGAAATGACAGTAACAAGCTTAAAACGTCACAATAAGCTTAGAAGAGGCCGAAACGCACGTTTCCAGCATGGAGATGTGTGTATAGCAGCTACTGTTAAGAAACTAGTGTAACACTGTTGAAATGACAGTAACAAGCTTAAAACGTCACAATAAGCTTAGAAGAGGCCGAAACGCACGTTTCCAGCATGGAGATGTGTGTATAGCAGCTACTGTTAAGAAACTAGTGTAACACTGTTGAAATGACAGTATCAAGCTTAAAACGTCACAATAAGCTTAGAAGAGGCCGAAACGCAACTTTCCAGCATGGAGATGTGTATATAGCAGCTACTGTTAATAAACTAGTGTAACACTGTTGAAATGACAGTAACAAGCTTAAAACGTCACAATAAGCTTAGAAGAGGCCGAAACGCACGTTTCCAGCATGGAGATGTGTGTATAGCAGCTACTGTTAAGAAACTAGTGTAACACTGTTGAAATGACAGTAACAAGCTTAAAACGTCACAATAAGCTTAGAAGAGGCCGAAACGCACGTTTCCAGCATGGAGATGTGTGTATAGCAGCTACTGTTAAGAAACTAGTGTAACACTGTTGAAATGACAGTAACAAGCTTAAAACGTCACAATAAGCTTAGAAGAGGCCGAAACGCACGTTTCCAGCATGGAGATGTGTGTATAGCAGCTACAGTTAAGAAACTAGTGTAACACTGTTGAAATGACAGTAACAAGCTTAAAACGTCACAATAAGCTTAGAAGAGGCCGAAACGCACGTTTCCAGCATGGAGATGTGTGTATAGCAGCTACTGTTAAGAAACTAGTGTAACACTGTTGAAATGACAGTATCAAGCTTAAAACGTCAGAATAAGCTTAGAAGAGGATGAAACGCACGTTTCCAGCATGGAGATGTGTGTATAGCAGCTACTGTTAAGAAACTAGTGTAACTTTGTTTAAATGACAGTAAAAAGCTTAAAACGTCACAATAAGCTTAGAAGAGGCCAAAATGCACGTTTCCAGCATGGAGATGTGTGTATAGCAGCTACTGTTAAGAAACTAGTGTAACACTGTTGAAATGACAGTAACAAGCTTAAAACGTCACAATAAGCTTAGAAGAGGCTGAAACGCACGTTTCCATTATGGAGATGTGTGTATAGCAGCTACTGTTAAGAAACTAGTGTAACACTGTTGAAATGACAGTATCAAGCTTAAAACGTCACAATAAGCTTAGAAGAGGCTGACACGCATGTTTCCAGCATGGAGATGTGTGTATAGCAGCTACTGTTAAGAAACTAGTGTAACACTGTTGAAATGACAGTATCAAGCTTAAAACGTCACAATAAGCTTAGAAGAGGCTGAAACGCACGTTTCCAGCATGGAGATGTGTGTATAGCAGCTACTGTTAAGAAACTAGTGTAACACTGTTGAAATGACAGTAACAAGCTTAAAACGTCACAATAAGCTTAGAAGAGGCCGAAACGCACGTTTCCATTATGGAGATGTGTGTATAGCAGCTACTGTTAAGAAACTAGTGTAACACTGTTGAAATGACAGTAACAAGCTTAAAACGTCACAATAAGCTTAGAAGAGGCCGAAACGCACGTTTCCAGCATGGAGATGTGTGTATAGCAGCTACTGTTAAGAAACTAGTGTAACACTGTTGAAATGACAGTAACAAGCTTAAAACGTCACAATAAGCTTAGAAGAGGCCGAAACGCACGTTTCCAGCATGGAGATGTGTGTATAGCAGCTACTGTTAAGAAACTAGTGTAACACTGTTGAAATGACAGTAACAAGCTTAAAACGTCACAATAAGCTTAGAAGAGGCCGAAACGCACGTTTCCAGCATGGAGATGTGTGTATAGCAGCTACTGTTAAGAAACTAGTGTAACACTGTTGAAATGACAGTAACAAGCTTAAAACGTCACAATAAGCTTAGAAGAGGCCGAAACGCACGTTTCCAGCATGGAGATGTGTGTATAGCAGCTACTGTTAAGAAACTAGTGTAACACTGTTGAAATGACAGTAACAAGCTTAAAACGTCACAATAAGCTTAGAAGAGGCCGGAACGCACGTTTCCAGCATGGAGATGTGTGTATTGCAGCTACTGTTAAGAAACTAGTGTAACACTGTTGAAATGACAGTAACAAGCTTAAAGCGTCACAATAAGCTTAGAAGAGGCCGAAACGCACGTTTCCAGCATGGAGATGTGTGTATAGCAGCTACTGTTAAGAAACTAGTGTAACACTGTTGAAATGACAGTAACAAGCTTAAAACGTCACAATAAGCTTAGAAGAGGCCGAAACGCACGTTTCCAGCATGGAGATGTGTGTATAGCAGCTACTGTTAAGAAACTAGTGTAACACTGTTGAAATGACAGTAACAAGCTTAAAACGTCACAATAAGCTTAGAAGAGGCCGAAACGCACGTTTCCAGCATGGAGATGTGTGTATAGCAGCTACTGTTAAGAAACTAGTGTAACACTGTTGAAATGACAGTAACAAGCTTAAAGCGTCACAATAAGCTTAGAAGAGGCCGAAACGCACGTTTCCAGCATGGAGATGTGTGTATAGCAGCTACTGTTAAGAAACTAGTGTAACACTGTTGAAATGACAGTAACAAGCTTAAAACGTCACAATAAGCTTAGAAGAGGCCGAAACGCACGTTTCCAGCATGGAGATGTGTGTATAGCAGCTACTGTTAAGAAACTAGTGTAACACTGTTGAAATGACAGTAACAAGCTTAAAACGTCACAATAAGCTTAGAAGAGGCCGAAACGCACGTTTCCAGCATGGAGATGTGTGTATAGCAGCTACTGTTAAGAAACTAGTGTAACACTGTTGAAATGACAGTATCAAGCTTAAAACGTCACAATAAGCTTAGAAGAGGCCGAAACGCAACTTTCCAGCATGGAGATGTGTATATAGCAGCTACTGTTAATAAACTAGTGTAACACTGTTGAAATGACAGTAACAAGCTTAAAACGTCACAATAAGCTTAGAAGAGGCCGAAACGCACGTTTCCAGCATGGAGATGTGTGTATAGCAGCTACTGTTAAGAAACTAGTGTAACACTGTTGAAATGACAGTAACAAGCTTAAAACGTCACAATAAGCTTAGAAGAGGCCGAAACGCACGTTTCCAGCATGGAGATGTGTGTATAGCAGCTACTGTTAAGAAACTAGTGTAACACTGTTGAAATGACAGTAACAAGCTTAAAACGTCACAATAAGCTTAGAAGAGGCCGAAACGCACGTTTCCAGCATGGAGATGTGTGTATAGCAGCTACAGTTAAGAAACTAGTGTAACACTGTTGAAATGACAGTAACAAGCTTAAAACGTCACAATAAGCTTAGAAGAGGCCGAAACGCACGTTTCCAGCATGGAGATGTGTGTATAGCAGCTACTGTTAAGAAACTAGTGTAACACTGTTGAAATGACAGTATCAAGCTTAAAACGTCAGAATAAGCTTAGAAGAGGATGAAACGCACGTTTCCAGCATGGAGATGTGTGTATAGCAGCTACTGTTAAGAAACTAGTGTAACTTTGTTTAAATGACAGTAAAAAGCTTAAAACGTCACAATAAGCTTAGAAGAGGCCAAAATGCACGTTTCCAGCATGGAGATGTGTGTATAGCAGCTACTGTTAAGAAACTAGTGTAACACTGTTGAAATGACAGTAACAAGCTTAAAACGTCACAATAAGCTTAGAAGAGGCTGAAACGCACGTTTCCATTATGGAGATGTGTGTATAGCAGCTACTGTTAAGAAACTAGTGTAACACTGTTGAAATGACAGTATCAAGCTTAAAACGTCACAATAAGCTTAGAAGAGGCTGACACGCATGTTTCCAGCATGGAGATGTGTGTATAGCAGCTACTGTTAAGAAACTAGTGTAACACTGTTGAAATGACAGTAACAAGCTTAAAACGTCACAATAAGCTTAGAAGAGGCCGAAACGCACGTTTCCAGCATGGAGATGTGTGTATAGCAGCTACTGTTAAGAAACTAGTGTAACACTGTTGAAATGACAGTAACAAGCTTAAAACGTCACAATAAGCTTAGAAGAGGCCGAAACGCACGTTTCCAGCATGGAGATGTGTGTATAGCAGCTACTGTTAAGAAACTAGTGTAACACTGTTGAAATGACAGTAACAAGCTTAAAACGTCACAATAAGCTTAGAAGAGGCCGAAACGCACGTTTCCAGCATGGAGATGTGTGTATAGCAGCTACTGTTAAGAAACTAGTGTAACACTGTTGAAATGACAGTAACAAGCTTAGAACGTCACAATAAGCTTAGAAGAGGCCGGAACGCACGTTTCCAGCATGGAGATGTGTGTATTGCAGCTACTGTTAAGAAACTAGTGTAACACTGTTGAAATGACAGTAACAAGCTTAAAGCGTCACAATAAGCTTAGAAGAGGCCGAAACGCACGTTTCCAGCATGGAGATGTGTGTATAGCAGCTACTGTTAAGAAACTAGTGTAACACTGTTGAAATGACAGTAACAAGCTTAAAACGTCACAATAAGCTTAGAAGAGGCCGAAACGCACGTTTCCAGCATGGAGATGTGTGTATAGCAGCTACTGTTAAGAAACTAGTGTAACACTGTTGAAATGACAGTAACAAGCTTAAAACGTCACAATAAGCTTAGAAGAGGCCGAAACGCACGTTTCCAGCATGGAGATGTGTGTATAGCAGCTACTGTTAAGAAACTAGTGTAACACTGTTGAAATGACAGTAACAAGCTTAAAGCGTCACAATAAGCTTAGAAGAGGCCGAAACGCACGTTTCCAGCATGGAGATGTGTGTATAGCAGCTACTGTTAAGAAACTAGTGTAACACTGTTGAAATGACAGTAACAAGCTTAAAACGTCACAATAAGCTTAGAAGAGGCCGAAACGCACGTTTCCAGCATGGAGATGTGTGTATAGCAGCTACTGTTAAGAAACTAGTGTAACACTGTTGAAATGACAGTAACAAGCTTAAAACGTCACAATAAGCTTAGAAGAGGCCGAAACGCACGTTTCCAGCATGGAGATGTGTGTATAGCAGCTACTGTTAAGAAACTAGTGTAACACTGTTGAAATGACAGTATCAAGCTTAAAACGTCACAATAAGCTTAGAAGAGGCCGAAACGCAACTTTCCAGCATGGAGATGTGTATATAGCAGCTACTGTTAATAAACTAGTGTAACACTGTTGAAATGACAGTAACAAGCTTAAAACGTCACAATAAGCTTAGAAGAGGCCGAAACGCACGTTTCCAGCATGGAGATGTGTGTATAGCAGCTACTGTTAAGAAACTAGTGTAACACTGTTGAAATGACAGTAACAAGCTTAAAACGTCACAATAAGCTTAGAAGAGGCCGAAACGCACGTTTCCAGCATGGAGATGTGTGTATAGCAGCTACTGTTAAGAAACTAGTGTAACACTGTTGAAATGACAGTAACAAGCTTAAAACGTCACAATAAGCTTAGAAGAGGCCGAAACGCACGTTTCCAGCATGGAGATGTGTGTATAGCAGCTACTGTTAAGAAACTAGTGTAACACTGTTGAAATGACAGTAACAAGCTTAAAACGTCACAATAAGCTTAGAAGAGGCCGAAACGCACGTTTCCAGCATGGAGATGTGTGTATTGCAGCTACTGTTAAGAAACTAGTGTAACACTGTTGAAATGACAGTATCAAGCTTAAAACGTCACAATAAGCTTAGAAGAGGCCGAAACGCACGTTTCCAGCATGGAGATGTGTGTATAGCAGCTACTGTTAAGAAACTAGTGTAACATTGTTGAAATGACAGTAACAAGCTTAAAACGTCACAATAAGCTTAGAAGAGGCCGAAACGCACGTTTCCAGCATGGAGATGTGTGTATAGCAGCTACTGTTAAGAAACTAGTGTAACACTGTTGAAATGACAGTAACAAGCTTAAAACGTCACAATAAGCTTAGAAGAGGCCGAAACGCACGTTTCCAGCATGGAGATGTGTGTATAGCAGCTACTGTTAAGAAACTAGTGTAACACTGTTGAAATGACAGTAACAAGCTTAAAACGTCACAATAAGCTTAGAAGAGGCCGAAACGCACGTTTCCAGCATGGAGATGTGTATATAGCAGCTACTGTTAATAAACTAGTGTAACACTGTTGAAATGACAGTAACAAGCTTAAAACATCACAATAAGCTTAGAAGAGGCCGAAACGCACGTTTCCAGCATGGAGATGTGTGTATTGCAGCTACTGTTAAGAAACTAGTGTAACACTGTTGAAATGACAGTATCAAGCTTAAAACGTCACAATAAGCTTAGAAGAGGCCGAAACGCAACTTTCCAGCATGGAGATGTGTATATAGCAGCTACTGTTAATAAACTAGTGTAACACTGTTGAAATGACAGTAACAAGCTTAAAACGTCACAATAAGCTTAGAAGAGGCCGAAACACACGTTTCCAGCATGGAGATGTGTGTAAAGCAGCTACTGTTAAGAAACTAGTGTAACACTGTTGAAATGACAGTAACAAGCTTAAAACGTCACAATAAGCTTAGAAGAGGCCGAAACGCACGTTTCCCTCATGGAGATGTGTGTATAGCAGCTACTGTTAAGAAACTAGTGTAACACTGTTGAAATGACAGTATCAAGCTTAAAACGTCACAATAAGCTTAGAAGAGGATGAAACGCACGTTTCCAGCATGGAGATGTGTGTATAGCAGCTACTGTTAAGAAACTAGTGTAACTTTGTTTAAATGACAGTAAAAAGCTTAAAACGTCACAATAAGCTTAGAAGAGGCCAAAATGCACGTTTCCAGCATGGAGATGTGTGTATAGCAGCTACTGTTAAGAAACTAGTGTAACACTGTTGAAATGACAGTAACAAGCTTAAAACGTCACAATAAGCTTAGAAGAGGCTGAAACGCACATTTCCATTATGGAGATGTGTGTATAGCAGCTACTGTTAAGAAACTAGTGTAACACTGTTGAAATGACAGTATCAAGCTTAAAACGTCACAATAAGCTTAGATGAGGCTGACACGCATGTTTCCAGCATGGAGATGTGTGTATAGCAGCTACTGTTAAGAAACTAGTGTAACACTGTTGAAATGACAGTATCAAGCTTAAAACGTCACAATAAGCTTAGAAGAGGCTGAAACGCACGTTTCCAGCATGGAGATGTGTGTATAGCAGCTACTGTTAAGAAACTAGTGTAACACTGTTGAAATGACAGTAACAAGCTTAAAACGTCACAATAAGCTTAGAAGAGGCCAAAACGCACGTTTCCATTATGGAGATGTGTGTATAGCAGCTACTGTTAAGAAACTAGTGTAACACTGTTGAAATGACAGTAACAAGCTTAAAACGTCACAATAAGCTTAGAAGAGGCCGAAACGCACGTTTCCAGCATGGAGATGTGTGTATAGCAGCTACTGTTAAGAAACTAGTGTAACACTGTTGAAATGACAGTAACAAGCTTAAAACGTTACAATAAGCTTAGAAGAGGCCGAAACGCACGTTTCCAGCATGGAGATGTGTGTATAGCAGCTACTGTTAAGAGACTAGTGTAACACTGTTGAAATGACAGTAACAAGCTTAAAACGTCACAATAAGCTTAGAAGAGGCCGAAACGCACGTTTCCAGCATGGAGATGTGTGTATAGCAGCTACTGTTAAGAAACTAGTGTAACACTGTTGAAATGACAGTAACAAGCTTAAAACGTCACAATAAGCTTAGAAGAGGCCGAAACGCACGTTTCCAGCATGGAGATGTGTGTATAGCAGCTACTGTTAAGAAACTAGTGTAACACTGTTGAAATGACAGTAACAAGCTTAAAACGTCACAATAAGCTTAGAAGAGGCCGAAACGCACGTTTCCAGCATGGAGATGTGTGTATTGCAGCTACTGTTAAGAAACTAGTGTAACACTGTTGAAATGACAGTAACAAGCTTAAAACGTCACAATAAGCTTAGAAGAGGCCGAAACGCACGTTTCCAGCATGGAGATGTGTGTATAGCAGCTACTGTTAAGAAACTAGTGTAACACTGTTGAAATGACAGTAACAAGCTTAAAACGTCACAATAAGCTTAGAAGAGGCCGAAACGCACGTTTCCAGCATGGAGATGTGTGTATAGCAGCTACTGTTAAGAAACTAGTGTAACACTGTTGAAATGACAGTAACAAGCTTAAAACGTCACAATAAGCTTAGAAGAGGCCGAAACGCACGTTTCCAGCATGGAGATGTGTGTATAGCAGCTACTGTTAAGAAACTAGTGTAACACTGTTGAAATGACAGTAACAAGCTTAAAACGTCACAATAAGCTTAGAAGAGGCCGAAACGCACGTTTCCAGCATGGAGATGTGTGTATAGCAGCTACTGTTAAGAAACTAGTGTAACACTGTTGAAATGACAGTATCAAGCTTAAAACGTCACAATAAGCTTAGAAGAGGCCGAAACGCACGTTTCCAGCATGGAGATGTGTGTATAGCAGCTACTGTTAAGAAACTAGTGTAACACTGTTGAAATGACAGTAACAAGCTTAAAACGTCACAATAAGCTTAGAAGAGGCCGAAACGCACGTTTCCAGCATGGAGATGTGTGTATAGCAGCTACTGTTAAGAAACTAGTGTAACACTGTTGAAATGACAGTAACAAGCTTAAAACGTCACAATAAGCTTAGAAGAGGCCGAAACGCACGTTTCCAGCATGGAGATGTGTGTATTGCAGCTACTGTTAAGAAACTAGTGTAACACTGTTGAAATGACAGTAACAAGCTTAAAACGTCACAATAAGCTTAGAAGAGGCCGAAACGCACGTTTCCAGCATGGAGATGTGTGTATAGCAGCTACTGTTAAGAAACTAGTGTAACACTGTTGAAATGACAGTAACAAGCTTAAAACGTCACAATAAGCTTAGAAGAGGCCGAAACGCACGTTTCCAGCATGGAGATGTGTGTATAGCAGCTACTGTTAAGAAACTAGTGTAACACTGTTGAAATGACAGTAACAAGCTTAAAACGTCACAATAAGCTTAGAAGAGGCCGAAACGCACGTTTCCAGCATGGAGATGTGTGTATAGCAGCTACTGTTAAGAAACTAGTGTAACACTGTTGAAATGACAGTAACAAGCTTAAAACGTCACAATAAGCTTAGAAGAGGCCGAAACGCACGTTTCCAGCATGGAGATGTGTGTATTGCAGCTACTGTTAAGAAACTAGTGTAACACTGTTGAAATGACAGTATCAAGCTTAAAACGTCACAATAAGCTTAGAAGAGGCCGAAACGCACGTTTCCAGCATGGAGATGTGTGTATAGCAGCTACTGTTAAGAAACTAGTGTAACACTGTTGAAATGACAGTAACAAGCTTAAAACGTCACAATAAGCTTAGAAGAGGCCGAAACGCACGTTTCCAGCATGGAGATGTGTGTATAGCAGCTACTGTTAAGAAACTAGTGTAACACTGTTGAAATGACAGTAACAAGCTTAAAACGTCACAATAAGCTTAGAAGAGGCCGAAACGCACGTTTCCAGCATGGAGATGTGTGTATAGCAGCTACTGTTAAGAAACTAGTGTAACACTGTTGAAATGACAGTAACAAGCTTAAAACGTCACAATAAGCTTAGAAGAGGCCGAAACGCACGTTTCCAGCATGGAGATGTGTGTATAGCAGCTACTGTTAAGAAACTAGTGTAACACTGTTGAAATGACAGTAACAAGCTTAAAACGTCACAATAAGCTTAGAAGAGGCCGAAACGCACGTTTCCAGCATGGAGATGTGTGTATAGCAGCTACTGTTAAGAAACTAGTGTAACACTGTTGAAATGACAGTAACAAGCTTAAAACGTCACAATAAGCTTAGAAGAGGCCGAAACGCACGTTTCCAGCATGGAGATGTGTGTATAGCAGCTACTGTTAAGAAACTAGTGTAACACTGTTGAAATGACAGTAACAAGCTTAAAACGTCACAATAAGCTTAGAAGAGGCCGAAACGCACGTTTCCAGCATGGAGATGTGTGTATAGCAGCTACTGTTAAGAAACTAGTGTAACACTGTTGAAATGACAGTAACAAGCTTAAAACGTCACAATAAGCTTAGAAGAGGCCGAAACGCACGTTTCCAGCATGGAGATGTGTGTATAGCAGCTACTGTTAAGAAACTAGTGTAACACTGTTGAAATGACAGTAACAAGCTTAAAACGTCACAATAAGCTTAGAAGAGGCCGAAACGCACGTTTCCAGCATGGAGATGTGTGTATAGCAGCTACTGTTAAGAAACTAGTGTAACACTGTTGAAATGACAGTAACAAGCTTAAAACGTCACAATAAGCTTAGAAGAGGCCGAAACGCACGTTTCCAGCATGGAGATGTGTGTATAGCAGCTACTGTTAAGAAACTAGTGTAACACTGTTGAAATGACAGTAACAAGCTTAAAACGTCACAATAAGCTTAGAAGAGGCCGAAACGCACGTTTCCAGCATGGAGATGTGTGTATAGCAGCTACTGTTAAGAAACTAGTGTAACACTGTTGAAATGACAGTAACAAGCTTAAAACGTCACAATAAGCTTAGAAGAGGCCGAAACGCACGTTTCCAGCATGGAGATGTGTGTATAGCAGCTACTGTTAAGAAACTAGTGTAACACTGTTGAAATGACAGTAACAAGCTTAAAACGTCACAATAAGCTTAGAAGAGGCCGAAACGCACGTTTCCAGCATGGAGATGTGTGTATAGCAGCTACTGTTAAGAAACTAGTGTAACACTGTTGAAATGACAGTATCAAGCTTAAAACGTCACAATAAGCTTAGAAGAGGCCGAAACGCACGTTTCCAGCATGGAGATGTGTGTATAGCAGCTACTGTTAAGAAACTAGTGTAACACTGTTGAAATGACAGTAACAAGCTTAAAACGTCACAATAAGCTTAGAAGAGGCCGAAACGCACGTTTCCAGCATGGAGATGTGTGTATAGCAGCTACTGTTAAGAAACTAGTGTAACACTGTTGAAATGACAGTAACAAGCTTAAAACGTCACAATAAGCTTAGAAGAGGCCGAAACGCACGTTTCCAGCATGGAGATGTGTGTATAGCAGCTACTGTTAAGAAACTAGTGTAACACTGTTGAAATGACAGTAACAAGCTTAAAACGTCACAATAAGCTTAGAAGAGGCCGAAACGCACGTTTCCAGCATGGAGATGTGTGTATAGCAGCTACTGTTAAGAAACTAGTGTAACACTGTTGAAATGACAGTAACAAGCTTAAAACGTCACAATAAGCTTAGAAGAGGCCGAAACGCACGTTTCCAGCATGGAGATGTGTGTATAGCAGCTACTGTTAAGAAACTAGTGTAACACTGTTGAAATGACAGTAACAAGCTTAAAACGTCACAATAAGCTTAGAAGAGGCCGAAACGCACGTTTCCAGCATGGAGATGTGTGTATAGCAGCTACTGTTAAGAAACTAGTGTAACACTGTTGAAATGACAGTAACAAGCTTAAAACGTCACAATAAGCTTAGAAGAGGCCGAAACGCACGTTTCCAGCATGGAGATGTGTGTATAGCAGCTACTGTTAAGAAACTAGTGTAACACTGTTGAAATGACAGTAACAAGCTTAAAACGTCACAATAAGCTTAGAAGAGGCCGAAACGCACGTTTCCAGCATGGAGATGTGTGTATAGCAGCTACTGTTAAGAAACTAGTGTAACACTGTTGAAATGACAGTAACAAGCTTAAAACGTCACAATAAGCTTAGAAGAGGCCGAAACGCACGTTTCCAGCATGGAGATGTGTGTATAGCAGCTACTGTTAAGAAACTAGTGTAACACTGTTGAAATGACAGTAACAAGCTTAAAACGTCACAATAAGCTTAGAAGAGGCCGAAACGCACGTTTCCAGCATGGAGATGTGTGTATAGCAGCTACTGTTAAGAAACTAGTGTAACACTGTTGAAATGACAGTAACAAGCTTAAAACGTCACAATAAGCTTAGAAGAGGCCGAAACGCACGTTTCCAGCATGGAGATGTGTGTATAGCAGCTACTGTTAAGAAACTAGTGTAACACTGTTGAAATGACAGTAACAAGCTTAAAACGTCACAATAAGCTTAGAAGAGGCCGAAACGCACGTTTCCAGCATGGAGATGTGTGTATAGCAGCTACTGTTAAGAAACTAGTGTAACACTGTTGAAATGACAGTAACAAGCTTAAAACGTCACAATAAGCTTAGAAGAGGCCGAAACGCACGTTTCCAGCATGGAGATGTGTGTATAGCAGCTACTGTTAAGAAACTAGTGTAACACTGTTGAAATGACAGTAACAAGCTTAAAACGTCACAATAAGCTTAGAAGAGGCCGAAACGCACGTTTCCAGCATGGAGATGTGTGTATAGCAGCTACTGTTAAGAAACTAGTGTAACACTGTTGAAATGACAGTAACAAGCTTAAAACGTCACAATAAGCTTAGAAGAGGCCGAAACGCACGTTTCCAGCATGGAGATGTGTGTATAGCAGCTACTGTTAAGAAACTAGTGTAACACTGTTGAAATGACAGTAACAAGCTTAAAACGTCACAATAAGCTTAGAAGAGGCCGAAACGCAACGTTTCCAGCATGGAGATGTGTGTATAGCAGCTACTGTTAAGAAACTAGTGTAACACTGTTGAAATGACAGTAACAAGCTTAAAACGTCACAATAAGCTTAGAAGAGGCCGAAACGCACGTTTCCAGCATGGAGATGTGTGTATAGCAGCTACTGTTAAGAAACTAGTGTAACACTGTTGAAATGACAGTAACAAGCTTAAAACGTCACAATAAGCTTAGAAGAGGCCGAAACGCACGTTTCCAGCATGGAGATGTGTGTATAGCAGCTACTGTTAAGAAACTAGTGTAACACTGTTGAAATGACAGTAACAAGCTTAAAACGTCACAATAAGCTTAGAAGAGGCCGAAACGCACGTTTCCAGCATGGAGATGTGTGTATAGCAGCTACTGTTAAGAAACTAGTGTAACACTGTTGAAATGACAGTAACAAGCTTAAAACGTCACAATAAGCTTAGAAGAGGCCGAAACGCACGTTTCCAGCATGGAGATGTGTGTATAGCAGCTACTGTTAAGAAACTAGTGTAACACTGTTGAAATGACAGTAACAAGCTTAAAACGTCACAATAAGCTTAGAAGAGGCCGAAACGCACGTTTCCAGCATGGAGATGTGTGTATAGCAGCTACTGTTAAGAAACTAGTGTAACACTGTTGAAATGACAGTAACAAGCTTAAAACGTCACAATAAGCTTAGAAGAGGCCGAAACGCACGTTTCCAGCATGGAGATGTGTGTATAGCAGCTACTGTTAAGAAACTAGTGTAACACTGTTGAAATGACAGTAACAAGCTTAAAACGTCACAATAAGCTTAGAAGAGGCCGAAACGCACGTTTCCAGCATGGAGATGTGTGTATAGCAGCTACTGTTAAGAAACTAGTGTAACACTGTTGAAATGACAGTAACAAGCTTAAAACGTCACAATAAGCTTAGAAGAGGCCGAAACGCACGTTTCCAGCATGGAGATGTGTGTATAGCAGCTACTGTTAAGAAACTAGTGTAACACTGTTGAAATGACAGTAACAAGCTTAAAACGTCACAATAAGCTTAGAAGAGGCCGAAACGCACGTTTCCAGCATGGAGATGTGTGTATAGCAGCTACTGTTAAGAAACTAGTGTAACACTGTTGAAATGACAGTAACAAGCTTAAAACGTCACAATAAGCTTAGAAGAGGCCGAAACGCACGTTTCCAGCATGGAGATGTGTGTATAGCAGCTACTGTTAAGAAACTAGTGTAACACTGTTGAAATGACAGTAACAAGCTTAAAACGTCACAATAAGCTTAGAAGAGGCCGAAACGCACGTTTCCAGCATGGAGATGTGTGTATAGCAGCTACTGTTAAGAAACTAGTGTAACACTGTTGAAATGACAGTAACAAGCTTAAAACGTCACAATAAGCTTAGAAGAGGCCGAAACGCACGTTTCCAGCATGGAGATGTGTGTATAGCAGCTACTGTTAAGAAACTAGTGTAACACTGTTGAAATGACAGTAACAAGCTTAAAACGTCACAATAAGCTTAGAAGAGGCCGAAACGCACGTTTCCAGCATGGAGATGTGTGTATAGCAGCTACTGTTAAGAAACTAGTGTAACACTGTTGAAATGACAGTAACAAGCTTAAAACGTCACAATAAGCTTAGAAGAGGCCGAAACGCACGTTTCCAGCATGGAGATGTGTGTATAGCAGCTACTGTTAAGAAACTAGTGTAACACTGTTGAAATGACAGTAACAAGCTTAAAACGTCACAATAAGCTTAGAAGAGGCCGAAACGCACGTTTCCAGCATGGAGATGTGTGTATAGCAGCTACTGTTAAGAAACTAGTGTAACACTGTTGAAATGACAGTAACAAGCTTAAAACGTCACAATAAGCTTAGAAGAGGCCGAAACGCACGTTTCCAGCATGGAGATGTGTGTATAGCAGCTACTGTTAAGAAACTAGTGTAACACTGTTGAAATGACAGTAACAAGCTTAAAACGTCACAATAAGCTTAGAAGAGGCCGAAACGCACGTTTCCAGCATGGAGATGTGTGTATAGCAGCTACTGTTAAGAAACTAGTGTAACACTGTTGAAATGACAGTAACAAGCTTAAAACGTCACAATAAGCTTAGAAGAGGCCGAAACGCACGTTTCCAGCATGGAGATGTGTGTATAGCAGCTACTGTTAAGAAACTAGTGTAACACTGTTGAAATGACAGTAACAAGCTTAAAACGTCACAATAAGCTTAGAAGAGGCCGAAACGCACGTTTCCAGCATGGAGATGTGTGTATAGCAGCTACTGTTAAGAAACTAGTGTAACACTGTTGAAATGACAGTATCAAGCTTAAAACGTCACAATAAGCTTAGAAGAGGCCGAAACGCACGTTTCCAGCATGGAGATGTGTGTATAGCAGCTACTGTTAAGAAACTAGTGTAACACTGTTGAAATGACAGTAACAAGCTTAAAACGTCACAATAAGCTTAGAAGAGGCCGAAACGCACGTTTCCAGCATGGAGATGTGTGTATAGCAGCTACTGTTAAGAAACTAGTGTAACACTGTTGAAATGACAGTAACAAGCTTAAAACGTCACAATAAGCTTAGAAGAGGCCGAAACGCACGTTTCCAGCATGGAGATGTGTGTATAGCAGCTACTGTTAAGAAACTAGTGTAACACTGTTGAAATGACAGTAACAAGCTTAAAACGTCACAATAAGCTTAGAAGAGGCCGAAACGCACGTTTCCAGCATGGAGATGTGTGTATAGCAGCTACTGTTAAGAAACTAGTGTAACACTGTTGAAATGACAGTATCAAGCTTAAAACGTCACAATAAGCTTAGAAGAGGCCGAAACGCACGTTTCCAGCATGGAGATGTGTGTATAGCAGCTACTGTTAAGAAACTAGTGTAACACTGTTGAAATGACAGTAACAAGCTTAAAACGTCACAATAAGCTTAGAAGAGGCCGAAACGCACGTTTCCAGCATGGAGATGTGTGTATAGCAGCTACTGTTAAGAAACTAGTGTAACACTGTTGAAATGACAGTAACAAGCTTAAAACGTCACAATAAGCTTAGAAGAGGCCGAAACGCACGTTTCCAGCATGGAGATGTGTGTATAGCAGCTACTGTTAAGAAACTAGTGTAACACTGTTGAAATGACAGTAACAAGCTTAAAACGTCACAATAAGCTTAGAAGAGGCCGAAACGCACGTTTCCAGCATGGAGATGTGTGTATAGCAGCTACTGTTAAGAAACTAGTGTAACACTGTTGAAATGACAGTAACAAGCTTAAAACGTCACAATAAGCTTAGAAGAGGCCGAAACGCACGTTTCCAGCATGGAGATGTGTGTATAGCAGCTACTGTTAAGAAACTAGTGTAACACTGTTGAAATGACAGTAACAAGCTTAAAACGTCACAATAAGCTTAGAAGAGGCCGAAACGCACGTTTCCAGCATGGAGATGTGTGTATAGCAGCTACTGTTAAGAAACTAGTGTAACACTGTTGAAATGACAGTAACAAGCTTAAAACGTCACAATAAGCTTAGAAGAGGCCGAAACGCACGTTTCCAGCATGGAGATGTGTGTATAGCAGCTACTGTTAAGAAACTAGTGTAACACTGTTGAAATGACAGTAACAAGCTTAAAACGTCACAATAAGCTTAGAAGAGGCCGAAACGCACGTTTCCAGCATGGAGATGTGTGTATAGCAGCTACTGTTAAGAAACTAGTGTAACACTGTTGAAATGACAGTAACAAGCTTAAAACGTCACAATAAGCTTAGAAGAGGCCGAAACGCACGTTTCCAGCATGGAGATGTGTGTATAGCAGCTACTGTTAAGAAACTAGTGTAACACTGTTGAAATGACAGTAACAAGCTTAAAACGTCACAATAAGCTTAGAAGAGGCCGAAACGCACGTTTCCAGCATGGAGATGTGTGTATAGCAGCTACTGTTAAGAAACTAGTGTAACACTGTTGAAATGACAGTAACAAGCTTAAAACGTCACAATAAGCTTAGAAGAGGCCGAAACGCACGTTTCCAGCATGGAGATGTGTGTATAGCAGCTACTGTTAAGAAACTAGTGTAACACTGTTGAAATGACAGTAACAAGCTTAAAACGTCACAATAAGCTTAGAAGAGGCCGAAACGCACGTTTCCAGCATGGAGATGTGTGTATAGCAGCTACTGTTAAGAAACTAGTGTAACACTGTTGAAATGACAGTAACAAGCTTAAAACGTCACAATAAGCTTAGAAGAGGCCGAAACGCACGTTTCCAGCATGGAGATGTGTGTATAGCAGCTACTGTTAAGAAACTAGTGTAACACTGTTGAAATGACAGTAACAAGCTTAAAACGTCACAATAAGCTTAGAAGAGGCCGAAACGCACGTTTCCAGCATGGAGATGTGTGTATAGCAGCTACTGTTAAGAAACTAGTGTAACACTGTTGAAATGACAGTAACAAGCTTAAAACGTCACAATAAGCTTAGAAGAGGCCGAAACGCACGTTTCCAGCATGGAGATGTGTGTATAGCAGCTACTGTTAAGAAACTAGTGTAACACTGTTGAAATGACAGTAACAAGCTTAAAACGTCACAATAAGCTTAGAAGAGGCCGAAACGCACGTTTCCAGCATGGAGATGTGTGTATAGCAGCTACTGTTAAGAAACTAGTGTAACACTGTTGAAATGACAGTAACAAGCTTAAAACGTCACAATAAGCTTAGAAGAGGCCGAAACGCACGTTTCCAGCATGGAGATGTGTGTATAGCAGCTACTGTTAAGAAACTAGTGTAACACTGTTGAAATGACAGTAACAAGCTTAAAACGTCACAATAAGCTTAGAAGAGGCCGAAACGCACGTTTCCAGCATGGAGATGTGTATATAGCAGCTACTGTTAATAAACTAGTGTAACACTGTTGAAATGACAGTAACAAGCTTAAAACATCACAATAAGCTTAGAAGAGGCCGAAACGCACGTTTCCAGCATGGAGATGTGTGTATTGCAGCTACTGTTAAGAAACTAGTGTAACACTGTTGAAATGACAGTATCAAGCTTAAAACGTCACAATAAGCTTAGAAGAGGCCGAAACGCAACTTTCCAGCATGGAGATGTGTATATAGCAGCTACTGTTAATAAACTAGTGTAACACTGTTGAAATGACAGTAACAAGCTTAAAACGTCACAATAAGCTTAGAAGAGGCCGAAACGCACGTTTCCAGCATGGAGATGTGTGTATAGCAGCTACTGTTAAGAAACTAGTGTAACACTGTTGAAATGACAGTAACAAGCTTAAAACGTCACAATAAGCTTAGAAGAGGCCGAAACGCACGTTTCCATCATGGAGATGTGTGTATAGCAGCTACTGTTAAGAAACTAGTGTAACACTGTTGAAATGACAGTATCAAGCTTAAAACGTCACAATAAGCTTAGAAGAGGATGAAACGCACGTTTCCAGCATGGAGATGTGTGTATAGCAGCTACTGTTAAGAAACTAGTGTAACTTTGTTTAAATGACAGTAAAAAGCTTAAAACGTCACAATAAGCTTAGAAGAGGCCGAAACGCACGTTTCCAGCATGGAGATGTGTGTATAGCAGCTACTGTTAAGAAACTAGTGTAACACTGTTGAAATGACAGTAACAAGCTTAAAACGTCACAATAAGCTTAGAAGAGGCTGAAACGCACATTTCCATTATGGAGATGTGTGTATAGCAGCTACTGTTAAGAAACTAGTGTAACACTGTTGAAATGACAGTATCAAGCTTAAAACGTCACAATAAGCTTAGAAGAGGCTGACACGCACGTTTCCAGCATGGAGATGTGTGTATAGCAGCTACTGTTAAGAAACTAGTGTAACACTGTTGAAATGACAGTAACAAGCTTAAAACGTCACAATAAGCTTAGAAGAGGCCGAAACGCACGTTTCCAGCATGGAGATGTGTGTATAGCAGCTACTGTTAAGAAACTAGTGTAACACTGTTGAAATGACAGTAACAAGCTTAAAACGTCACAATAAGCTTAGAAGAGGCCGAAACGCACGTTTCCAGCATGGAGATGTGTGTATAGCAGCTACTGTTAAGAAACTAGTGTAACACTGTTGAAATGACAGTAACAAGCTTAAAACGTCACAATAAGCTTAGAAGAGGCCGAAACGCACGTTTCCAGCATGGAGATGTGTGTATAGCAGCTACTGTTAAGAAACTAGTGTAACACTGTTGAAATGACAGTAACAAGCTTAAAACGTCACAATAAGCTTAGAAGAGGCCGAAACGCACGTTTCCAGCATGGAGATGTGTGTATAGCAGCTACTGTTAAGAAACTAGTGTAACACTGTTGAAATGACAGTAACAAGCTTAAAACGTCACAATAAGCTTAGAAGAGGCCGAAACGCACGTTTCCAGCATGGAGATGTGTGTATAGCAGCTACTGTTAAGAAACTAGTGTAACACTGTTGAAATGACAGTAACAAGCTTAAAACGTCACAATAAGCTTAGAAGAGGCCGAAACGCACGTTTCCAGCATGGAGATGTGTGTATAGCAGCTACTGTTAAGAAACTAGTGTAACACTGTTGAAATGACAGTAACAAGCTTAAAACGTCACAATAAGCTTAGAAGAGGCCGAAACGCACGTTTCCAGCATGGAGATGTGTGTATAGCAGCTACTGTTAAGAAACTAGTGTAACACTGTTGAAATGACAGTAACAAGCTTAAAACGTCACAATAAGCTTAGAAGAGGCCGAAACGCAACGTTTCCAGCATGGAGATGTGTGTATAGCAGCTACTGTTAAGAAACTAGTGTAACACTGTTGAAATGACAGTAACAAGCTTAAAACGTCACAATAAGCTTAGAAGAGGCCGAAACGCACGTTTCCAGCATGGAGATGTGTGTATAGCAGCTACTGTTAAGAAACTAGTGTAACACTGTTGAAATGACAGTAACAAGCTTAAAACGTCACAATAAGCTTAGAAGAGGCCGAAACGCACGTTTCCAGCATGGAGATGTGTGTATAGCAGCTACTGTTAAGAAACTAGTGTAACACTGTTGAAATGACAGTAACAAGCTTAAAACGTCACAATAAGCTTAGAAGAGGCCGAAACGCACGTTTCCAGCATGGAGATGTGTGTATAGCAGCTACAGTTAAGAAACTAGTGTAACACTGTTGAAATGACAGTAACAAGCTTAAAACGTCACAATAAGCTTAGAAGAGGCCGAAACGCACGTTTCCAGCATGGAGATGTGTGTATAGCAGCTACTGTTAAGAAACTAGTGTAACACTGTTGAAATGACAGTAACAAGCTTAAAACGTCACAATAAGCTTAGAAGAGGCCGAAACGCACGTTTCCAGCATGGAGATGTGTATATAGCAGCTACTGTTAAGAAACTAGTGTAACACTGTTGAAATGACAGTAACAAGCTTAAAACATCACAATAAGCTTAGAAGAGGCCGAAACGCACGTTTCCAGCATGGAGATGTGTGTATTGCAGCTACTGTTAAGAAACTAGTGTAACACTGTTGAAATGACAGTATCAAGCTTAAAACGTCACAATAAGCTTAGAAGAGGCCGAAACGCAACTTTCCAGCATGGAGATGTGTATATAGCAGCTACTGTTAATAAACTAGTGTAACACTGTTGAAATGACAGTAACAAGCTTAAAACGTCACAATAAGCTTAGAAGAGGCCGAAACACACGTTTCCAGCATGGAGATGTGTGTAAAGCAGCTACTGTTAAGAAACTAGTGTAACACTGTTGAAATGACAGTAACAAGCTTAAAACGTCACAATAAGCTTAGAAGAGGCCGAAACGCACGTTTCCATCATGGAGATGTGTGTATAGCAGCTACTGTTAAGAAACTAGTGTAACACTGTTGAAATGACAGTATCAAGCTTAAAACGTCACAATAAGCTTAGAAGAGGATGAAACGCACGTTTCCAGCATGGAGATGTGTGTATAGCAGCTACTGTTAAGAAACTAGTGTAACTTTGTTTAAATGACAGTAAAAAGCTTAAAACGTCACAATAAGCTTAGAAGAGGCCAAAATGCACGTTTCCAGCATGGAGATGTGTGTATAGCAGCTACTGTTAAGAAACTAGTGTAACACTGTTGAAATGACAGTAACAAGCTTAAAACGTCACAATAAGCTTAGAAGAGGCTGAAACGCACATTTCCATTATGGAGATGTGTGTATAGCAGCTACTGTTAAGAAACTAGTGTAACACTGTTGAAATGACAGTATCAAGCTTAAAACGTCACAATAAGCTTAGATGAGGCTGACACGCATGTTTCCAGCATGGAGATGTGTGTATAGCAGCTACTGTTAAGAAACTAGTGTAACACTGTTGAAATGACAGTATCAAGCTTAAAACGTCACAATAAGCTTAGAAGAGGCTGAAACGCACGTTTCCAGCATGGAGATGTGTGTATAGCAGCTACTGTTAAGAAACTAGTGTAACACTGTTGAAATGACAGTAACAAGCTTAAAACGTCACAATAAGCTTAGAAGAGGCCGAAACGCACGTTTCCATTATGGAGATGTGTGTATAGCAGCTACTGTTAAGAAACTAGTGTAACACTGTTGAAATGACAGTAACAAGCTTAAAACGTCACAATAAGCTTAGAAGAGGCCGAAACGCACGTTTCCAGCATGGAGATGTGTGTATAGCAGCTACTGTTAAGAAACTAGTGTAACACTGTTGAAATGACAGTAACAAGCTTAAAACGTCACAATAAGCTTAGAAGAGGCCGAAACGCACGTTTCCAGCATGGAGATGTGTGTATAGCAGCTACTGTTAAGAAACTAGTGTAACACTGTTGAAATGACAGTAACAAGCTTAAAACGTCACAATAAGCTTAGAAGAGGCCGAAACGCACGTTTCCAGCATGGAGATGTGTGTATAGCAGCTACTGTTAAGAAACTAGTGTAACACTGTTGAAATGACAGTAACAAGCTTAAAACGTCACAATAAGCTTAGAAGAGGCCGAAACGCACGTTTCCAGCATGGAGATGTGTGTATAGCAGCTACTGTTAAGAAACTAGTGTAACACTGTTGAAATGACAGTAACAAGCTTAAAACGTCACAATAAGCTTAGAAGAGGCCGAAACGCACGTTTCCAGCATGGAGATGTGTGTATAGCAGCTACTGTTAAGAAACTAGTGTAACACTGTTGAAATGACAGTAACAAGCTTAAAACGTCACAATAAGCTTAGAAGAGGCCGAAACGCACGTTTCCAGCATGGAGATGTGTGTATAGCAGCTACTGTTAAGAAACTAGTGTAACACTGTTGAAATGACAGTAACAAGCTTAAAACGTCACAATAAGCTTAGAAGAGGCCGAAACGCACGTTTCCAGCATGGAGATGTGTGTATAGCAGCTACTGTTAAGAAACTAGTGTAACACTGTTGAAATGACAGTAACAAGCTTAAAACGTCACAATAAGCTTAGAAGAGGCCGAAACGCACGTTTCCAGCATGGAGATGTGTGTATAGCAGCTACTGTTAAGAAACTAGTGTAACACTGTTGAAATGACAGTAACAAGCTTAAAACGTCACAATAAGCTTAGAAGAGGCCGAAACGCACGTTTCCAGCATGGAGATGTGTGTATAGCAGCTACTGTTAAGAAACTAGTGTAACACTGTTGAAATGACAGTAACAAGCTTAAAACGTCACAATAAGCTTAGAAGAGGCCGAAACGCACGTTTCCAGCATGGAGATGTGTGTATAGCAGCTACTGTTAAGAAACTAGTGTAACACTGTTGAAATGACAGTAACAAGCTTAAAACGTCACAATAAGCTTAGAAGAGGCCGAAACGCACGTTTCCAGCATGGAGATGTGTGTATAGCAGCTACTGTTAAGAAACTAGTGTAACACTGTTGAAATGACAGTAACAAGCTTAAAACGTCACAATAAGCTTAGAAGAGGCCGAAACGCACGTTTCCAGCATGGAGATGTGTGTATAGCAGCTACTGTTAAGAAACTAGTGTAACACTGTTGAAATGACAGTATCAAGCTTAAAACGTCACAATAAGCTTAGAAGAGGCCGAAACGCACGTTTCCAGCATGGAGATGTGTGTATAGCAGCTACTGTTAAGAAACTAGTGTAACACTGTTGAAATGACAGTAACAAGCTTAAAACGTCACAATAAGCTTAGAAGAGGCCGAAACGCACGTTTCCAGCATGGAGATGTGTGTATAGCAGCTACTGTTAAGAAACTAGTGTAACACTGTTGAAATGACAGTAACAAGCTTAAAACGTCACAATAAGCTTAGAAGAGGCCGAAACGCACGTTTCCAGCATGGAGATGTGTGTATAGCAGCTACTGTTAAGAAACTAGTGTAACACTGTTGAAATGACAGTAACAAGCTTAAAACGTCACAATAAGCTTAGAAGAGGCCGAAACGCACGTTTCCAGCATGGAGATGTGTGTATAGCAGCTACTGTTAAGAAACTAGTGTAACACTGTTGAAATGACAGTATCAAGCTTAAAACGTCACAATAAGCTTAGAAGAGGCCGAAACGCACGTTTCCAGCATGGAGATGTGTGTATAGCAGCTACTGTTAAGAAACTAGTGTAACACTGTTGAAATGACAGTAACAAGCTTAAAACGTCACAATAAGCTTAGAAGAGGCCGAAACGCACGTTTCCAGCATGGAGATGTGTGTATAGCAGCTACTGTTAAGAAACTAGTGTAACACTGTTGAAATGACAGTAACAAGCTTAAAACGTCACAATAAGCTTAGAAGAGGCCGAAACGCACGTTTCCAGCATGGAGATGTGTGTATAGCAGCTACTGTTAAGAAACTAGTGTAACACTGTTGAAATGACAGTAACAAGCTTAAAACGTCACAATAAGCTTAGAAGAGGCCGAAACGCACGTTTCCAGCATGGAGATGTGTGTATAGCAGCTACTGTTAAGAAACTAGTGTAACACTGTTGAAATGACAGTAACAAGCTTAAAACGTCACAATAAGCTTAGAAGAGGCCGAAACGCACGTTTCCAGCATGGAGATGTGTGTATAGCAGCTACTGTTAAGAAACTAGTGTAACACTGTTGAAATGACAGTAACAAGCTTAAAACGTCACAATAAGCTTAGAAGAGGCCGAAACGCACGTTTCCAGCATGGAGATGTGTGTATAGCAGCTACTGTTAAGAAACTAGTGTAACACTGTTGAAATGACAGTAACAAGCTTAAAACGTCACAATAAGCTTAGAAGAGGCCGAAACGCACGTTTCCAGCATGGAGATGTGTGTATAGCAGCTACTGTTAAGAAACTAGTGTAACACTGTTGAAATGACAGTAACAAGCTTAAAACGTCACAATAAGCTTAGAAGAGGCCGAAACGCACGTTTCCAGCATGGAGATGTGTGTATAGCAGCTACTGTTAAGAAACTAGTGTAACACTGTTGAAATGACAGTAACAAGCTTAAAACGTCACAATAAGCTTAGAAGAGGCCGAAACGCACGTTTCCAGCATGGAGATGTGTGTATAGCAGCTACTGTTAAGAAACTAGTGTAACACTGTTGAAATGACAGTAACAAGCTTAAAACGTCACAATAAGCTTAGAAGAGGCCGAAACGCACGTTTCCAGCATGGAGATGTGTGTATAGCAGCTACTGTTAAGAAACTAGTGTAACACTGTTGAAATGACAGTAACAAGCTTAAAACGTCACAATAAGCTTAGAAGAGGCCGAAACGCACGTTTCCAGCATGGAGATGTGTGTATAGCAGCTACTGTTAAGAAACTAGTGTAACACTGTTGAAATGACAGTAACAAGCTTAAAACGTCACAATAAGCTTAGAAGAGGCCGAAACGCACGTTTCCAGCATGGAGATGTGTGTATAGCAGCTACTGTTAAGAAACTAGTGTAACACTGTTGAAATGACAGTAACAAGCTTAAAACGTCACAATAAGCTTAGAAGAGGCCGAAACGCACGTTTCCAGCATGGAGATGTGTGTATAGCAGCTACTGTTAAGAAACTAGTGTAACACTGTTGAAATGACAGTAACAAGCTTAAAACGTCACAATAAGCTTAGAAGAGGCCGAAACGCACGTTTCCAGCATGGAGATGTGTGTATAGCAGCTACTGTTAAGAAACTAGTGTAACACTGTTGAAATGACAGTAACAAGCTTAAAACGTCACAATAAGCTTAGAAGAGGCCGAAACGCACGTTTCCAGCATGGAGATGTGTGTATAGCAGCTACTGTTAAGAAACTAGTGTAACACTGTTGAAATGACAGTAACAAGCTTAAAACGTCACAATAAGCTTAGAAGAGGCCGAAACGCACGTTTCCAGCATGGAGATGTGTGTATAGCAGCTACTGTTAAGAAACTAGTGTAACACTGTTGAAATGACAGTAACAAGCTTAAAACGTCACAATAAGCTTAGAAGAGGCCGAAACGCACGTTTCCAGCATGGAGATGTGTGTATAGCAGCTACTGTTAAGAAACTAGTGTAACACTGTTGAAATGACAGTAACAAGCTTAAAACGTCACAATAAGCTTAGAAGAGGCCGAAACGCACGTTTCCAGCATGGAGATGTGTGTATAGCAGCTACTGTTAAGAAACTAGTGTAACACTGTTGAAATGACAGTAACAAGCTTAAAACGTCACAATAAGCTTAGAAGAGGCCGAAACGCACGTTTCCAGCATGGAGATGTGTGTATAGCAGCTACTGTTAAGAAACTAGTGTAACACTGTTGAAATGACAGTAACAAGCTTAAAACGTCACAATAAGCTTAGAAGAGGCCGAAACGCACGTTTCCAGCATGGAGATGTGTGTATAGCAGCTACTGTTAAGAAACTAGTGTAACACTGTTGAAATGACAGTAACAAGCTTAAAACGTCACAATAAGCTTAGAAGAGGCCGAAACGCACGTTTCCAGCATGGAGATGTGTGTATAGCAGCTACTGTTAAGAAACTAGTGTAACACTGTTGAAATGACAGTAACAAGCTTAAAACGTCACAATAAGCTTAGAAGAGGCCGAAACGCACGTTTCCAGCATGGAGATGTGTGTATAGCAGCTACTGTTAAGAAACTAGTGTAACACTGTTGAAATGACAGTAACAAGCTTAAAACGTCACAATAAGCTTAGAAGAGGCCGAAACGCACGTTTCCAGCATGGAGATGTGTGTATAGCAGCTACTGTTAAGAAACTAGTGTAACACTGTTGAAATGACAGTATCAAGCTTAAAACGTCACAATAAGCTTAGAAGAGGCCGAAACGCACGTTTCCAGCATGGAGATGTGTGTATAGCAGCTACTGTTAAGAAACTAGTGTAACACTGTTGAAATGACAGTAACAAGCTTAAAACGTCACAATAAGCTTAGAAGAGGCTGAAACGCACGTTTCCAGCATGGAGATGTGTGTATAGCAGCTACTGTTAAGAAACTAGTGTAACACTGTTGAAATGACAGTAACAAGCTTAAAACGTCACAATAAGCTTAGAAGAGGCCGAAACGCACGTTTCCAGCATGGAGATGTGTGTATAGCAGCTACTGTTAAGAAACTAGTGTAACACTGTTGAAATGACAGTATCAAGCTTAAAACGTCACAATAAGCTTAGAAGAGGCCGAAACGCACGTTTCCAGCATGGAGATGTGTGTATTGCAGCTACTGTTAAGAAACTAGTGTAACACTGTTGAAATGACAGTAAGAAGCTTAAAACGTCACAATAAGCTTAGAATAGGCCGAAACGCACGTTTCCAGCATGGAGATGTGTGTATAGCAGCTACTGTTAAGAAACTAGTGTAATACTGTTGAAATGACAGTAACAAGCTTAAAACGTCACAATAAGCTTAGAAGAGGCCGAAACGCACGTTTCCAGCATGGAGATGTGTGTATAGCAGCTACTGTTAAGAAACTAGTGTAACACTGTTGAAATGACAGTAACAAGCTTAAAACGTCACAATAAGCTTAGAAGAGGCCGAAACGCACGTTTCCAGCATGGAGTATGTGTGTATTGCAGCTACTGTTAAGAAACTAGTGTAACACTGTTGAAATGACAGTATCAAGCTTAAAACGTCACAATAAGCTTAGAAGAGGCCGAAACGCACGTTTCCAGCATGGAGATGTGTGTATAGCAGCTACTGTTAAGAAACTAGTGTAACACTGTTGAAATGACAGTAACAAGCTTAAAACGTCACAATAAGCTTAGAAGAGGCCGAAACGCACGTTTCCAGCATGGAGATGTGTGTATAGCAGCTACTGTTAAGAAACTAGTGTAACACTGTTGAAATGACAGTATCAAGCTTAAAACGTCACAATAAGCTTAGAAGAGGCCGAAACGCACGTTTCCAGCATGGAGATGTGTGTATAGCAGCTACTGTTAAGAAACTAGTGTAACACTGTTGAAATGACAGTAACAAGCTTAAAACGTCACAATAAGCTTAGAAGAGGCCGAAACGCACGTTTCCAGCATGGAGATGTGTGTATAGCAGCTACTGTTAAGAAACTAGTGTAACACTGTTGAAATGACAGTAACAAGCTTAAAGCGTCACAATAAGCTTAGAAGAGGCCGAAACGCACGTTTCCAGCATGGAGATGTGTGTATAGCAGCTACTGTTAAGAAACTAGTGTAACACTGTTGAAATGACAGTAACAAGCTTAAAACGTCACAATAAGCTTAGAAGAGGCCGAAACGCACGTTTCCAGCATGGAGATGTGTGTATAGCAGCTACTGTTAAGAAACTAGTGTAACACTGTTGAAATGACAGTAACAAGCTTAAAACGTCACAATAAGCTTAGAAGAGGCCGAAACGCACGTTTCCAGCATGGAGATGTGTGTATAGCAGCTACTGTTAAGAAACTAGTGTAACACTGTTGAAATGACAGTAACAAGCTTAAAACGTCACAATAAGCTTAGAAGAGGCCGAAACGCACGTTTCCAGCATGGAGATGTGTGTATAGCAGCTACTGTTAAGAAACTAGTGTAACACTGTTGAAATGACAGTAACAAGCTTAAAACGTCACAATAAGCTTAGAAGAGGCCGAAACGCACGTTTCCAGCATGGAGATGTGTGTATAGCAGCTACTGTTAAGAAACTAGTGTAACACTGTTGAAATGACAGTAACAAGCTTAAAACGTCACAATAAGCTTAGAAGAGGCCGAAACGCACGTTTCCAGCATGGAGATGTGTGTATAGCAGCTACTGTTAAGAAACTAGTGTAACACTGTTGAAATGACAGTAACAAGCTTAAAACGTCACAATAAGCTTAGAAGAGGCCGAAACGCACGTTTCCAGCATGGAGATGTGTGTATAGCAGCTACTGTTAAGAAACTAGTGTAACACTGTTGAAATGACAGTAACAAGCTTAAAACGTCACAATAAGCTTAGAAGAGGCCGAAACGCACGTTTCCAGCATGGAGATGTGTGTATAGCAGCTACTGTTAAGAAACTAGTGTAACACTGTTGAAATGACAGTAACAAGCTTAAAACGTCACAATAAGCTTAGAAGAGGCCGAAACGCACGTTTCCAGCATGGAGATGTGTGTATAGCAGCTACTGTTAAGAAACTAGTGTAACACTGTTGAAATGACAGTAACAAGCTTAAAACGTCACAATAAGCTTAGAAGAGGCCGAAACGCACGTTTCCAGCATGGAGATGTGTGTATAGCAGCTACTGTTAAGAAACTAGTGTAACACTGTTGAAATGACAGTAACAAGCTTAAAACGTCACAATAAGCTTAGAAGAGGCCGAAACGCACGTTTCCAGCATGGAGATGTGTGTATAGCAGCTACTGTTAAGAAACTAGTGTAACACTGTTGAAATGACAGTAACAAGCTTAAAACGTCACAATAAGCTTAGAAGAGGCCGAAACGCACGTTTCCAGCATGGAGATGTGTGTATAGCAGCTACTGTTAAGAAACTAGTGTAACACTGTTGAAATGACAGTAACAAGCTTAAAACGTCACAATAAGCTTAGAAGAGGCCGAAACGCACGTTTCCAGCATGGAGATGTGTGTATAGCAGCTACTGTTAAGAAACTAGTGTAACACTGTTGAAATGACAGTAACAAGCTTAAAACGTCACAATAAGCTTAGAAGAGGCCGAAACGCACGTTTCCAGCATGGAGATGTGTGTATAGCAGCTACTGTTAAGAAACTAGTGTAACACTGTTGAAATGACAGTAACAAGCTTAAAACGTCACAATAAGCTTAGAAGAGGCCGAAACGCACGTTTCCAGCATGGAGATGTGTGTATAGCAGCTACTGTTAAGAAACTAGTGTAACACTGTTGAAATGACAGTAACAAGCTTAAAACGTCACAATAAGCTTAGAAGAGGCCGAAACGCACGTTTCCAGCATGGAGATGTGTGTATAGCAGCTACTGTTAAGAAACTAGTGTAACACTGTTGAAATGACAGTAACAAGCTTAAAACGTCACAATAAGCTTAGAAGAGGCCGAAACGCACGTTTCCAGCATGGAGATGTGTGTATAGCAGCTACTGTTAAGAAACTAGTGTAACACTGTTGAAATGACAGTAACAAGCTTAAAACGTCACAATAAGCTTAGAAGAGGCCGAAACGCACGTTTCCAGCATGGAGATGTGTGTATAGCAGCTACTGTTAAGAAACTAGTGTAACACTGTTGAAATGACAGTAACAAGCTTAAAACGTCACAATAAGCTTAGAAGAGGCCGAAACGCACGTTTCCAGCATGGAGATGTGTGTATAGCAGCTACTGTTAAGAAACTAGTGTAACACTGTTGAAATGACAGTAACAAGCTTAAAACGTCACAATAAGCTTAGAAGAGGCCGAAACGCACGTTTCCAGCATGGAGATGTGTGTATAGCAGCTACTGTTAAGAAACTAGTGTAACACTGTTGAAATGACAGTAACAAGCTTAAAACGTCACAATAAGCTTAGAAGAGGCCGAAACGCACGTTTCCAGCATGGAGATGTGTGTATAGCAGCTACTGTTAAGAAACTAGTGTAACACTGTTGAAATGACAGTAACAAGCTTAAAACGTCACAATAAGCTTAGAAGAGGCCGAAACGCACGTTTCCAGCATGGAGATGTGTGTATAGCAGCTACTGTTAAGAAACTAGTGTAACACTGTTGAAATGACAGTAACAAGCTTAAAACGTCACAATAAGCTTAGAAGAGGCCGAAACGCACGTTTCCAGCATGGAGATGTGTGTATAGCAGCTACTGTTAAGAAACTAGTGTAACACTGTTGAAATGACAGTAACAAGCTTAAAACGTCACAATAAGCTTAGAAGAGGCCGAAACGCACGTTTCCAGCATGGAGATGTGTGTATAGCAGCTACTGTTAAGAAACTAGTGTAACACTGTTGAAATGACAGTAACAAGCTTAAAACGTCACAATAAGCTTAGAAGAGGCCGAAACGCACGTTTCCAGCATGGAGATGTGTGTATAGCAGCTACTGTTAAGAAACTAGTGTAACACTGTTGAAATGACAGTAACAAGCTTAAAACGTCACAATAAGCTTAGAAGAGGCCGAAACGCACGTTTCCAGCATGGAGATGTGTGTATAGCAGCTACTGTTAAGAAACTAGTGTAACACTGTTGAAATGACAGTATCAAGCTTAAAACGTCACAATAAGCTTAGAAGAGGCCGAAACGCACGTTTCCAGCATGGAGATGTGTGTATAGCAGCTACTGTTAAGAAACTAGTGTAACACTGTTGAAATGACAGTAACAAGCTTAAAACGTCACAATAAGCTTAGAAGAGGCCGAAACGCACGTTTCCAGCATGGAGATGTGTGTATAGCAGCTACTGTTAAGAAACTAGTGTAACACTGTTGAAATGACAGTAACAAGCTTAAAACGTCACAATAAGCTTAGAAGAGGCCGAAACGCACGTTTCCAGCATGGAGATGTGTGTATAGCAGCTACTGTTAAGAAACTAGTGTAACACTGTTGAAATGACAGTAACAAGCTTAAAACGTCACAATAAGCTTAGAAGAGGCCGAAACGCACGTTTCCAGCATGGAGATGTGTGTATAGCAGCTACTGTTAAGAAACTAGTGTAACACTGTTGAAATGACAGTAACAAGCTTAAAACGTCACAATAAGCTTAGAAGAGGCCGAAACGCACGTTTCCAGCATGGAGATGTGTGTATAGCAGCTACTGTTAAGAAACTAGTGTAACACTGTTGAAATGACAGTAACAAGCTTAAAACGTCACAATAAGCTTAGAAGAGGCCGAAACGCACGTTTCCAGCATGGAGATGTGTGTATAGCAGCTACTGTTAAGAAACTAGTGTAACACTGTTGAAATGACAGTAACAAGCTTAAAACGTCACAATAAGCTTAGAAGAGGCCGAAACGCACGTTTCCAGCATGGAGATGTGTGTATAGCAGCTACTGTTAAGAAACTAGTGTAACACTGTTGAAATGACAGTAACAAGCTTAAAACGTCACAATAAGCTTAGAAGAGGCCGAAACGCACGTTTCCAGCATGGAGATGTGTGTATAGCAGCTACTGTTAAGAAACTAGTGTAACACTGTTGAAATGACAGTAACAAGCTTAAAACGTCACAATAAGCTTAGAAGAGGCCGAAACGCACGTTTCCAGCATGGAGATGTGTGTATAGCAGCTACTGTTAAGAAACTAGTGTAACACTGTTGAAATGACAGTAACAAGCTTAAAACGTCACAATAAGCTTAGAAGAGGCCGAAACGCACGTTTCCAGCATGGAGATGTGTGTATAGCAGCTACTGTTAAGAAACTAGTGTAACACTGTTGAAATGACAGTAACAAGCTTAAAACGTCACAATAAGCTTAGAAGAGGCCGAAACGCACGTTTCCAGCATGGAGATGTGTGTATAGCAGCTACTGTTAAGAAACTAGTGTAACACTGTTGAAATGACAGTATCAAGCTTAAAACGTCACAATAAGCTTAGAAGAGGCCGAAACGCACGTTTCCAGCATGGAGATGTGTGTATAGCAGCTACTGTTAAGAAACTAGTGTAACACTGTTGAAATGACAGTATCAAGCTTAAAACGTCACAATAAGCTTAGAAGAGGCCGAAACGCAACTTTCCAGCATGGAGATGTGTATATAGCAGCTACTGTTAATAAACTAGTGTAACACTGTTGAAATGACAGTAACAAGCTTAAAACGTCACAATAAGCTTAGAAGAGGCCGAAACGCACGTTTCCAGCATGGAGATGTGTGTATAGCAGCTACTGTTAAGAAACTAGTGTAACACTGTTGAAATGACAGTAACAAGCTTAAAACGTCACAATAAGCTTAGAAGAGGCCGAAACGCACGTTTCCAGCATGGAGATGTGTGTATAGCAGCTACTGTTAAGAAACTAGTGTAACACTGTTGAAATGACAGTAACAAGCTTAAAGCGTCACAATAAGCTTAGAAGAGGCCGAAACGCACGTTTCCAGCATGGAGATGTGTGTATAGCAGCTACTGTTAAGAAACTAGTGTAACACTGTTGAAATGACAGTAACAAGCTTAAAACGTCACAATAAGCTTAGAAGAGGCCGAAACGCACGTTTCCAGCATGGAGATGTGTGTATAGCAGCTACTGTTAAGAAACTAGTGTAACACTGTTGAAATGACAGTAACAAGCTTAAAACGTCACAATAAGCTTAGAAGAGGCCGAAACGCACGTTTCCAGCATGGAGATGTGTGTATAGCAGCTACTGTTAAGAAACTAGTGTAACACTGTTGAAATGACAGTAACAAGCTTAAAACGTCACAATAAGCTTAGAAGAGGCCGAAACGCACGTTTCCAGCATGGAGATGTGTGTATAGCAGCTACTGTTAAGAAACTAGTGTAACACTGTTGAAATGACAGTAACAAGCTTAAAACGTCACAATAAGCTTAGAAGAGGCCGAAACGCACGTTTCCAGCATGGAGATGTGTGTATAGCAGCTACTGTTAAGAAACTAGTGTAACACTGTTGAAATGACAGTAACAAGCTTAAAGCGTCACAATAAGCTTAGAAGAGGCCGAAACGCACGTTTCCAGCATGGAGATGTGTGTATAGCAGCTACTGTTAAGAAACTAGTGTAACACTGTTGAAATGACAGTAACAAGCTTAAAACGTCACAATAAGCTTAGAAGAGGCCGAAACGCACGTTTCCAGCATGGAGATGTGTGTATAGCAGCTACTGTTAAGAAACTAGTGTAACACTGTTGAAATGACAGTAACAAGCTTAAAACGTCACAATAAGCTTAGAAGAGGCCGAAACGCACGTTTCCAGCATGGAGATGTGTGTATAGCAGCTACTGTTAAGAAACTAGTGTAACACTGTTGAAATGACAGTAACAAGCTTAAAACGTCACAATAAGCTTAGAAGAGGCTGAAACGCACGTTTCCAGCATGGAGATGTGTGTATAGCAGCTACTGTTAAGAAACTAGTGTAACACTGTTGAAATGACAGTATCAAGCTTAAAACGTCACAATAAGCTTAGAAGAGGCCGAAACGCAACTTTCCAGCATGGAGATGTGTATATAGCAGCTACTGTTAATAAACTAGTGTAACACTGTTGAAATGACAGTAACAAGCTTAAAACGTCACAATAAGCTTAGAAGAGGCCGAAACGCACGTTTCCAGCATGGAGATGTGTGTATAGCAGCTACTGTTAAGAAACTAGTGTAACATTGTTGAAATGACAGTAACAAGCTTAAAACGTCACAATAAGCTTAGAAGAGGCCGAAACGCACGTTTCCAGCATGGAGATGTGTGTATAGCAGCTACTGTTAAGAAACTAGTGTAACACTGTTGAAATGACAGTAACAAGCTTAAAGCGTCACAATAAGCTTAGAAGAGGCCGAAACGCACGTTTCCAGCATGGAGATGTGTGTATTGCAGCTACTGTTAAGAAACTAGTGTAACACTGTTGAAATGACAGTAACAAGCTTAAAACGTCACAATAAGCTTAGAATAGGCCGAAACGCACGTTTCCAGCATGGAGATGTGTGTATAGCAGCTACTGTTAAGAAACTAGTGTAATACTGTTGAAATGACAGTAACAAGCTTAAAACGTCACAATAAGCTTAGAAGAGGCCGAAACGCACGTTTCCAGCATGGAGATGTGTGTATAGCAGCTACTGTTAAGAAACTAGTGTAACACTGTTGAAATGACAGTAACAAGCTAAAAACGTCACAATAAGCTTAGAAGAGGCCGAAACGCACGTTTCCAGCATGGAGATGTGTGTATTGCAGCTACTGTTAAGAAACTAGTGTAACACTGTTGAAATGACAGTATCAAGCTTAAAACGTCACAATAAGCTTAGAAGAGGCCGAAACGCACGTTTCCAGCATGGAGATGTGTGTATAGCAGCTACTGTTAAGAAACTAGTGTAACACTGTTGAAATGACAGTATCAAGCTTAAAACGTCACAATAAGCTTAGAAGAGGCCGAAACGCACGTTTCCAGCATGGAGATGTGTGTATAGCAGCTACTGTTAAGAAACTAGTGTAATATTGTTGAAATGACAGTAACAAGCTTAAAACGTCACAATAAGCTTAGAAGAGGCCGAAACGCACGTTTCCAGCATGGAGATGTGTGTATAGCAGCTACTGTTAAGAAACTAGTGTAACACTGTTGAAATGACAGTAACAAGCTTAAAGCGTCACAATAAGCTTAGAAGAGGCCGAAACGCACGTTTCCAGCATGGAGATGTGTGTATAGCAGCTACTGTTAAGAAACTAGTGTAACACTGTTGAAATGACAGTAACAAGCTTAAAACGTCACAATAAGCTTAGAAGAGGCCGAAACGCACGTTTCCAGCATGGAGATGTGTGTATTGCAGCTACTGTTAAGAAACTAGTGTAACACTGTTGAAATGACAGTATCAAGCTTAAAACGTCACAATAAGCTTAGAAGAGGCCGAAACGCACGTTTCCAGCATGGAGATGTGTGTATTGCAGCTACTGTTAAGAAACTAGTGTAACACTGTTGAAATGACAGTATCAAGCTTAAAACGTCACAATAAGCTTAGAAGAGGCCGAAACGCAACGTTTCCAGCATGGAGATGTGTATATAGCAGCTACTGTTAATAAACTAGTGTAACACTGTTGAAATGACAGTAACAAGCTTAAAACGTCACAATAGGGTTAGAAGAGGCCGAAACGCACGTTTCCAGCATGGAGATGTGTGTATAGCAGCTACTGTTAAGAAACTAGTGTAACACTGTTGAAATGACAGTAACAAGCTTAAAGCGTCACAATAAGCTTAGAAGAGGCCGAAACGCACGTTTCCAGCATGGAGATGTGTGTATAGCAGCTACTGTTAAGAAACTAGTGTAACACTGTTGAAATGACAGTAACAAGCTTAAAACGTCACAATAAGCTTAGAAGAGGCCGAAACGCACGTTTCCAGCATGGAGATGTGTGTATTGCAGCTACTGTTAAGAAACTAGTGTAACACTGTTGAAATGACAGTATCAAGCTTAAAACGTCACAATAAGCTTAGAAGAGGCCGAAACGCACGTTTCCAGCATGGAGATGTGTGTATAGCAGCTACTGTTAAGAAACTAGTGTAACATTGTTGAAATGACAGTAACAAGCTTAAAACGTCACAATAAGCTTAGAAGAGGCCGAAACGCACGTTTCCAGCATGGAGATGTGTGTATAGCAGCTACTGTTAAGAAACTAGTGTAACACTGTTGAAATGACAGTAACAAGCTTAAAACGTCACAATAAGCTTAGAAGAGGCCGAAACGCACGTTTCCAGCATGGAGATGTGTGTATAGCAGCTACTGTTAAGAAACTAGTGTAACACTGTTGAAATGACAGTAACAAGCTTAAAACGTCACAATAAGCTTAGAAGAGGCCGAAACGCACGTTTCCAGCATGGAGATGTGTGTATAGCAGCTACTGTTAAGAAACTAGTGTAACACTGTTGAAATGACAGTAACAAGCTTAAAACGTCACAATAAGCTTAGAAGAGGCCGAAACGCACGTTTCCAGCATGGAGATGTGTGTATAGCAGCTACTGTTAAGAAACTAGTGTAACACTGTTGAAATGACAGTAACAAGCTTAAAACGTCACAATAAGCTGAGAAGTGGCTGAATCGCACGTTTCCAGCATGGAGATGTGTGTATAGCAGCTACTGTTAAGAAACTAGTGTAACACTGTTGAAATGACAGTATCAAGCTTAAAACGTCACAATAAGCTTAGAAGAGGCCGAAACGCACGTTTCCAGCATGGAGATGTGTGTATAGCAGCTACTGTTAAGAAACTAGTGTAACACTGTTGAAATGACAGTATCAAGCTTAAAACGTCACAATAAGCTTAGAAGAGGCCGAAACGCACGTTTCCAGCATGGAGATGTGTGTATAGCAGCTACTGTTAAGAAACTAGTGTAACACTGTTGAAATGACAGTAACAAGCTTAAAACGTCACAATAAGCTTAGAAGAGGCCGAAACGCACGTTTCCAGCATGGAGATGTGTGTATAGCAGCTACTGT
This sequence comes from Etheostoma nigrum, assembly GCA_029931835.1. Lineage (NCBI taxonomy): Eukaryota > Metazoa > Chordata > Actinopteri > Perciformes > Percidae > Etheostoma > Etheostoma nigrum. The sequence continues at coordinate 41,961 of JAQOOF010000085.1, read as the reverse complement.
TAATAAACTAGTGTAACACTGTTGAAATGACAGTAACAAGCTTAAAACGTCACAATAGGGTTAGAAGAGGCCGAAACGCACGTTTCCAGCATGGAGATGTGTGTATAGCAGCTACTGTTAAGAAAATAGTGTAACACTGTTGAAACGACAGTAACAAGCTTAAAACGTCACAATAAGCTTAGAAGAGGCCGAAACGCACGTTTCCAGCATGGAGATGTGTGTATAGCAGCTACTGTTAAGAAACTAGTGTAACACTGTTGAAACGACAGTAACAAGCTTAAAACGTCACAATAAGCTTAGAAGAGGCCGAAACGCACGTTTCCAGCATGGAGATGTGTGTATAGCAGCTACTGTTAAGAAACTAGTGTAACACTGTTGAAATGACAGTAACAAGCTTAAAGCGTCACAATAAGCTTAGAAGAGGCTGAAACGCACGTTTCCAGCATGGAGATGTGTGTATAGCAGCTACTGTTAAGAAACTAGTGTAACACTGTTGAAATGACAGTAACAAGCTTAAAACGTCACAATAGGGTTAGAAGAGGCCGAAACGCACGTTTCCAGCATGGAGATGTGTGTATAGCAGCTACTGTTAAGAAAATAGTGTAACACTGTTGAAACGACAGTAACAAGCTTAAAACGTCACAATAAGCTTAGAAGAGGCCGAAACGCACGTTTCCAGCATGGAGATGTGTGTATAGCAGCTACTGTTAAGAAACTAGTGTAACACTGTTGAAACGACAGTAACAAGCTTAAAACGTCACAATAAGCTTAGAAGAGGCCGAAACGCACGTTTCCAGCATGGAGATGTGTGTATAGCAGCTACTGTTAAGAAACTAGTGTAACACTGTTGAAATGACAGTAACAAGCTTAAAACGTCACAATAAGCTTAGAAGAGGCCGAAACGCACGTTTCCAGCATGGAGATGTGTGTATAGCAGCTACTGTTAAGAAACTAGTGTAACACTGTTGAAATGACAGTAACAAGCTTAAAACGTCACAATAGGCGTAGAAGAGGCCGAAACGCACGTTTCCAGCATGGAGATGTGTGTATAGCAGCTACTGTTAAGAAACTAGTGTAACACTGTTGAAATGACAGTAACAAGCTTAAAACGTCACAATAAGATTAGAAGAGGCTGAATCGCACGTTTCCAGCATGGAGATGTGTGTATAGCAGCTACTGTTAAGAAACTAGTGTAACACTGTTGAAATGACAGTATCAAGCTTAAAACGTCACAATAAGCTTAGAAGAGGCCGAAACGCACGTTTCCAGCATGGAGATGTGTGTATAGCAGCTACTGTTAAGAAACTAGTGTAACACTGTTGAAACGACAGTAACAAGCTTAAAACGTCACAATAGGCGTAGAAGAGGCCGAAACGCACGTTTCCAGCATGGAGATGTGTGTATAGCAGCTACTGTTAAGAAACTAGTGTAACACTGTTGAAATGACAGTAACAAGCTTAAAGCGTCACAATAAGCTTAGAAGAGGCTGAAACGCACGTTTCCAGCATGGAGATGTGTGTATAGCAGCTACTGTTAAGAAACTAGTGTAACACTGTTGAAATGACAGTAACAAGCTTAAAACGTCACAATAGGGTTAGAAGAGGCCGAAACGCACGTTTCCAGCATGGAGATGTGTGTATAGCAGCTACTGTTAAGAAACTAGTGTAACACTGTTGAAACGACAGTAACAAGCTTAAAACGTCACAATAAGCTTAGAAGAGGCCGAAACGCACGTTTCCAGCATGGAGATGTGTGTATAGCAGCTACTGTTAAGAAACTAGTGTAACACTGTTGAAATGACAGTAACAAGCTTAAAGCGTCACAATAAGCTTAGAAGAGGCCGAAACGCACGTTTCCAGCATGGAGATGTGTGTATAGCAGCTACTGTTAAGAAACTAGTGTAACACTGTTGAAATGACAGTAACAAGCTTAAAACGTCACAATAAGCTTAGAAGAGGCCGAAACGCACGTTTCCAGCATGGAGATGTGTGTATTGCAGCTACTGTTAAGAAACTAGTGTAACACTGTTGAAATGACAATATCAAGCTTAAAACGTCACAATAAGCTTAGAAGAGGCCGAAACGCACGTTTCCAGCATGGAGATGTGTGTATTGCAGCTACTGTTAAGAAACTAGTGTAACACTGTTGAAATGACAGTATCAAGCTTAAAACGTCACAATAAGCTTAGAAGAGGCCGAAACGCAACTTTCCAGCATGGAGATGTGTATATAGCAGCTACTGTTAATAAACTAGTGTAACACTGTTGAAATGACAGTAACAAGCTTAAAACGTCACAATAAGCTTAGAAGAGGCCGAAACGCACGTTTCCAGCATGGAGATGTGTGTATAGCAGCTACTGTTAAGAAACTAGTGTAACATTGTTGAAATGACAGTAACAAGCTTAAAACGTCACAATAAGCTTAGAAGAGGCCGAAACGCACGTTTCCAGCATGGAGATGTGTGTATAGCAGCTACTGTTAAGAAACTAGTGTAACACTGTTGAAATGACAGTAACAAGCTTAAAGCGTCACAATAAGCTTAGAAGAGGCCGAAACGCACGTTTCCAGCATGGAGATGTGTGTATTGCAGCTACTGTTAAGAAACTAGTGTAACACTGTTGAAATGACAGTATCAAGCTTAAAACGTCACAATAAGCTTAGAAGAGGCCGAAACGCACGTTTCCAGCATGGAGATGTGTGTATAGCAGCTACTGTTAAGAAACTAGTGTAACACTGTTGAAATGACAGTAACAAGCTTAAAACGTCACAATAAGCTTAGAAGAGGCCGAAACGCACGTTTCCAGCATGGAGATGTGTGTATAGCAGCTACTGTTAAGAAACTAGTGTAACACTGTTGAAATGACAGTAACAAGCTTAAAGCGTCACAATAAGCTTAGAAGAGGCCGAAACGCACGTTTCCAGCATGGAGATGTGTGTATAGCAGCTACTGTTAAGAAACTAGTGTAACACTGTTGAAATGACAGTAACAAGCTTAAAACGTCACAATAAGCTTAGAAGAGGCCGAAACGCACGTTTCCAGCATGGAGATGTGTGTATAGCAGCTACTGTTAAGAAACTAGTGTAACACTGTTGAAATGACAGTAACAAGCTTAAAGCGTCACAATAAGCTTAGAAGAGGCCGAAACGCACGTTTCCAGCATGGAGATGTGTGTATAGCAGCTACTGTTAAGAAACTAGTGTAACACTGTTGAAATGACAGTAACAAGCTTAAAACGTCACAATAAGCTTAGAAGAGGCCGAAACGCACGTTTCCAGCATGGAGATGTGTGTATAGCAGCTACTGTTAAGAAACTAGTGTAACACTGTTGAAATGACAGTAACAAGCTTAAAACGTCACAATAAGCTTAGAAGAGGCCGAAACGCACGTTTCCAGCATGGAGATGTGTGTATAGCAGCTACTGTTAAGAAACTAGTGTAACACTGTTGAAATGACAGTAACAAGCTTAAAACGTCACAATAAGCTTAGAAGAGGCTGAAACGCACGTTTCCAGCATGGAGATGTGTGTATAGCAGCTACTGTTAAGAAACTAGTGTAACACTGTTGAAATGACAATATCAAGCTTAAAACGTCACAATAAGCTTAGAAGAGGCCGAAACGCAACTTTCCAGCATGGAGATGTGTATATAGCAGCTACTGTTAATAAACTAGTGTAACACTGTTGAAATGACAGTAACAAGCTTAAAACGTCACAATAAGCTTAGAAGAGGCCGAAACGCACGTTTCCAGCATGGAGATGTGTGTATAGCAGCTACTGTTAAGAAACTAGTGTAACATTGTTGAAATGACAGTAACAAGCTTAAAACGTCACAATAAGCTTAGAAGAGGCCGAAACGCACGTTTCCAGCATGGAGATGTTTGTATAGCAGCTACTGTTAAGAAACTAGTGTAACACTGTTGAAATGACAGTAACAAGCTTAAAGCGTCACAATAAGCTTAGAAGAGGCCGAAACGCACGTTTCCAGCATGGAGATGTGTGTATTGCAGCTACTGTTAAGAAACTAGTGTAACACTGTTGAAATGACAGTAACAAGCTTAAAACGTCACAATAAGCTTAGAATAGGCCGAAACGCACGTTTCCAGCATGGAGATGTGTGTATAGCAGCTACTGTTAAGAAACTAGTGTAATACTGTTGAAATGACAGTAACAAGCTTAAAACGTCACAATAAGCTTAGAAGAGGCCGAAACGCACGTTTCCAGCATGGAGATGTGTGTATAGCAGCTACTGTTAAGAAACTAGTGTAACACTGTTGAAATGACAGTAACAAGCTAAAAACGTCACAATAAGCTTAGAAGAGGCCGAAACGCACGTTTCCAGCATGGAGATGTGTGTATTGCAGCTACTGTTAAGAAACTAGTGTAACACTGTTGAAATGACAGTATCAAGCTTAAAACGTCACAATAAGCTTAGAAGAGGCCGAAACGCACGTTTCCAGCATGGAGATGTGTGTATAGCAGCTACTGTTAAGAAACTAGTGTAACACTGTTGAAATGACAGTATCAAGCTTAAAACGTCACAATAAGCTTAGAAGAGGCCGAAACGCACGTTTCCAGCATGGAGATGTGTGTATAGCAGCTACTGTTAAGAAACTAGTGTAATATTGTTGAAATGACAGTAACAAGCTTAAAACGTCACAATAAGCTTAGAAGAGGCCGAAACGCACGTTTCCAGCATGGAGATGTGTGTATAGCAGCTACTGTTAAGAAACTAGTGTAACACTGTTGAAATGACAGTAACAAGCTTAAAGCGTCACAATAAGCTTAGAAGAGGCCGAAACGCACGTTTCCAGCATGGAGATGTGTGTATAGCAGCTACTGTTAAGAAACTAGTGTAACACTGTTGAAATGACAGTAACAAGCTTAAAACGTCACAATAAGCTTAGAAGAGGCCGAAACGCACGTTTCCAGCATGGAGATGTGTGTATTGCAGCTACTGTTAAGAAACTAGTGTAACACTGTTGAAATGACAGTATCAAGCTTAAAACGTCACAATAAGCTTAGAAGAGGCCGAAACGCACGTTTCCAGCATGGAGATGTGTGTATTGCAGCTACTGTTAAGAAACTAGTGTAACACTGTTGAAATGACAGTATCAAGCTTAAAACGTCACAATAAGCTTAGAAGAGGCCGAAACGCAACTTTCCAGCATGGAGATGTGTATATAGCAGCTACTGTTAATAAACTAGTGTAACACTGTTGAAATGACAGTAACAAGCTTAAAACGTCACAATAGGGTTAGAAGAGGCCGAAACGCACGTTTCCAGCATGGAGATGTGTGTATAGCAGCTACTGTTAAGAAACTAGTGTAACACTGTTGAAATGACAGTAACAAGCTTAAAGCGTCACAATAAGCTTAGAAGAGGCCGAAACGCACGTTTCCAGCATGGAGATGTGTGTATAGCAGCTACTGTTAAGAAACTAGTGTAACACTGTTGAAATGACAGTAACAAGCTTAAAACGTCACAATAAGCTTAGAAGAGGCCGAAACGCACGTTTCCAGCATGGAGATGTGTGTATAGCAGCTACTGTTAAGAAACTAGTGTAACACTGTTGAAATGACAGTAACAAGCTTAAAGCGTCACAATAAGCTTAGAAGAGGCCGAAACGCACGTTTCCAGCATGGAGATGTGTGTATAGCAGCTACTGTTAAGAAACTAGTGTAACACTGTTGAAATGACAGTAACAAGCTTAAAGCGTCACAATAAGCTTAGAAGAGGCCGAAACGCACGTTTCCAGCATGGAGATGTGTGTATAGCAGCTACTGTTAAGAAACTAGTGTAACACTGTTTAAATGACAGTAACAAGCCTAAAACGTCACAATAAGCTTAGAAGAGGCCGAAACGCACGTTTCCAGCATGGAGATGTGTGTATAGCAGCTACTGTTAAGAAACTAGTGTAACACTGTTGAAATGACAGTAACAAGCTTAAAACGTCACAATAAGCTTAGAAGAGGCTGAAACGCACGTTTCCAGCATGGAGATGTGTGTATAGCAGCTACTGTTAAGAAACTAGTGTAACACTGTTGAAATGACAATATCAAGCTTAAAACGTCACAATAAGCTTAGAAGAGGCCGAAACGCAACTTTCCAGCATGGAGATGTGTATATAGCAGCTACTGTTAATAAACTAGTGTAACACTGTTGAAATGACAGTAACAAGCTTAAAACGTCACAATAAGCTTAGAAGAGGCCGAAACGCACGTTTCCAGCATGGAGATGTGTGTATAGCAGCTACTGTTAAGAAACTAGTGTAACATTGTTGAAATGACAGTAACAAGCTTAAAACGTCACAATAAGCTTAGAAGAGGCCGAAACGCACGTTTCCAGCATGGAGATGTGTGTATAGCAGCTACTGTTAAGAAACTAGTGTAACACTGTTGAAATGACAGTAACAAGCTTAAAGCGTCACAATAAGCTTAGAAGAGGCCGAAACGCACGTTTCCAGCATGGAGATGTGTGTATAGCAGCTACTGTTAAGAAACTAGTGTAACACTGTTGAAATGACAGTATCAAGCTTAAAACGTCACAATAAGCTTAGAAGAGGCCGAAACGCACGTTTCCAGCATGGAGATGTGTGTATAGCAGCTACTGTTAAGAAACTAGTGTAACACTGTTGAAATGACAGTAACAAGCTTAAAACGTCACAATAAGCTTAGAAGAGGCCGAAACGCACGTTTCCAGCATGGAGATGTGTGTATAGCAGCTACTGTTAAGAAACTAGTGTAACACTGTTGAAATGACAGTAACAAGCTTAAAGCGTCACAATAAGCTTAGAAGAGGCTGAAACGCACGTTTCCAGCATGGAGATGTGTGTATAGCAGCTACTGTTAAGAAACTAGTGTAACACTGTTGAAATGACAGTAACAAGCTTAAAACGTCACAATAAGCTTAGAAGAGGCCGAAACGCACGTTTCCAGCATGGAGATGTGTGTATAGCAGCTACTGTTAAGAAACTAGTGTAACACTGTTGAAACGACAGTAACAAGCTTAAAACGTCACAATAAGCTTAGAAGAGGCCGAAACGCACGTTTCCAGCATGGAGATGTGTGTATAGCAGCTACTGTTAAGAAACTAGTGTAACACTGTTGAAATGACAGTAACAAGCTTAAAACGTCACAATAAGCTTAGAAGAGGCCGAAACGCACGTTTCCAGCATGGAGATGTGTGTATAGCAGCTACTGTTAAGAAACTAGTGTAACACTGTTGAAATGACAGTAACAAGCTTAAAACGTCACAATAGGCGTAGAAGAGGCCGAAACGCACGTTTCCAGCATGGAGATGTGTGTATAGCAGCTACTGTTAAGAAACTAGTGTAACACTGTTGAAATGACAGTAACAAGCTTAAAACGTCACAATAAGATTAGAAGAGGCTGAATCGCACGTTTCCAGCATGGAGATGTGTGTATAGCAGCTACTGTTAAGAAACTAGTGTAACACTGTTGAAATGACAGTATCAAGCTTAAAACGTCACAATAAGCTTAGAAGAGGCCGAAACGCACGTTTCCAGCATGGAGATGTGTGTATAGCAGCTACTGTTAAGAAACTAGTGTAACACTGTTGAAATGACAGTAACAAGCTTAAAACGTCACAATAAGCTTAGAAGAGGCCGAAACGCACGTTTCCAGCATGGAGATGTGTGTATTGCAGCTACTGTTAAGAAAATAGTGTAACACTGTTGAAATGACAGTATCAAGCTTAAAACGTCACAATAAGCTTAGAAGAGGATGAAACGCACGTTTCCAGCATGGAGATGTGTGTATAGCAGCTACTGTTAAGAAACTAGTGTAACACTGTTGAAATGACAGTAACAAGCTTAAAACGTCACAATAAGCTTAGAAGAGGCCGAAACGCACGTTTCCAGCATGGAGATGTGTGTATAGCAGCTACTGTTAAGAAACTAGTGTAACATTGTTGAAATGACAGTAACAAGCTTAAAACGTCACAATAAGCTTAGAAGAGGCCGAAACGCACGTTTCCAGCATGGAGATGTGTGTATAGCAGCTACTGTTAAGAAACTAGTGTAACACTGTTGAAATGACAGTAACAAGCTTAAAGCGTCACAATAAGCTTAGAAGAGGCTGAAACGCACGTTTCCAGCATGGAGATGTGTGTATAGCAGCTACTGTTAAGAAACTAGTGTAACACTGTTGAAATGACAGTAACAAGCTTAAAACGTCACAATAGGGTTAGAAGAGGCCGAAACGCACGTTTCCAGCATGGAGATGTGTGTATAGCAGCTACTGTTAAGAAAATAGTGTAACACTGTTGAAACGACAGTAACAAGCTTAAAACGTCACAATAAGCTTAGAAGAGGCCGAAACGCACGTTTCCAGCATGGAGATGTGTGTATAGCAGCTACTGTTAAGAAACTAGTGTAACACTGTTGAAATGACAGTAACAAGCTTAAAACGTCACAATAAGCTTAGAAGAGGCCGAAACGCACGTTTCCAGCATGGAGATGTGTGTATAGCAGCTACTGTTAAGAAACTAGTGTAACACTGTTGAAATGACAGTAACAAGCTTAAAACGTCACAATAAGCTTAGAAGAGGCCGAAACGCACGTTTCCAGCATGGAGATGTGTGTATAGCAGCTACTGTTAAGAAACTAGTGTAACACTGTTGAAATGACAGTAACAAGCTTAAAACGTCACAATAGGCGTAGAAGAGGCCGAAACGCACGTTTCCAGCATGGAGATGTGTGTATAGCAGCTACTGTTAAGAAACTAGTGTAACACTGTTGAAATGACAGTAACAAGCTTAAAACGTCACAATAAGCTTAGAAGAGGCCGAAACGCACGTTTCCAGCATGGAGATGTGTGTATAGCAGCTACTGTTAAGAAACTAGTGTAACACTGTTGAAATGACAGTAACAAGCTTAAAACGTCACAATAAGCTTAGAAGAGGCCGAAACGCACGTTTCCATCATGGAGATGTGTGTATAGCAGCTACTGTTAAGAAACTAGTGTAACACTGTTGAAATGACAGTATCAAGCTTAAAACGTCAGAATAAGCTTAGAAGAGGATGAAACGCACGTTTCCAGCATGGAGATGTGTGTATAGCAGCTACTGTTAAGAAACTAGTGTAACACTGTTGAAATTACAGTATCAAGCTTAAAACGTCACAATAAGCTTAGAAGAGGCCGAAACGCACGTTTCCAGGATGGAGATGTGTGTATAGCAGCTACTGTTAAGAAACTAGTGTAACACTGTTGAAATTACAGTATCAAGCTTAAAACGTCACAATAAGCTTAGAAGAGGCTGAAACGCATGTTTCCAGAATGGAGATGTGTGTATAGCAGCTACTGTTAAGAAACTATTGTAACACTGTTGAAATGACAGTATCAAGCTTAAAACGTCACAATAAGCTTAGAAGAGGCCGAAATGCACGTTTCCAGCATGGAGATGTGTGTATAGCAGCTACTGTTAAGAAACTAGTGTAACACTGTTGAAATGACAGTAACAAGCTTAAAACGTCACAATAAGCTTAGAAGAGGCCGAAACGCACGTTTCCAGCATGGAGATGTGTGTATAGCAGCTACTGTTAAGAAACTAGTGTAACACTGTTGAAATGACAGTAACAAGCTTAAAACGTCACAATAAGCTTAGAAGAGGCCGAAACGCACGTTTCCAGCATGGAGATGTGTGTATTGCAGCTACTGTTAAGAAACTAGTGGAACACTGTTGAAATGACAGTAACAAGCTTAAAACGTCACAATAAGCTTAGAAGAGGCTGAAACGCACGTTTCCAGCATGGAGATGTGTGTATAGCAGCTACTGTTAAGAAACTAGTGTAACACTGTTGAAATGACAGTAACAAGCTTAAAACGTCACAATAAGCTTAGAAGAGGCTAAAACGCACGTTTCCAGCATGGAGATGTGTGTATAGCAGCTACTGTTAGGAAACTACTGTAACACTGTTGAAATGACAGTAACAAGCTTAAAGCGTCACAATAAGCTTAGAAGAGGCTGAAACGCACGTTTCCAGCATGGAGATGTGTGTATAGCAGCTACTGTTAAGAAACTAGTGTAACACTGTTGAAATGACAGTAACAAGCTTAAAACGTCACAATAGGCTTAGAAGAGGCCGAAACGCACGTTTCCAGCATGGAGATGTGTGTATAGCAGCTACTGTTAAGAAAATAGTGTAACACTGTTGAAACGACAGTAACAAGCTTAAAACGTCACAATAAGCTTAGAAGAGGCCGAAACGCACGTTTCCAGCATGGAGATGTGTGTATAGCAGCTACTGTTAAGAAACTAGTGTAACACTGTTGAAATGACAGTAACAAGCTTAAAACGTCACAATAAGCTTAGAAGAGGCCGAAACGCACGTTTCCAGCATGGAGATGTGTGTATAGCAGCTACTGTTAAGAAACTAGTGTAACACTGTTGAAATGACAGTAACAAGCTTAAAACGTCACAATAGGCGTAGAAGAGGCCGAAACGCACGTTTCCAGCATGGAGATGTGTGTATAGCAGCTACTGTTAAGAAACTAGTGTAACACTGTTGAAATGACAGTAACAAGCTTAAAACGTCACAATAAGATTAGAAGAGGCTGAATCGCACGTTTCCAGCATGGAGATGTGTGTATAGCAGCTACTGTTAAGAAACTAGTGTAACACTGTTGAAATGACAGTATCAAGCTTAAAACGTCACAATAAGCTTAGAAGAGGCCGAAACGCACGTTTCCAGCATGGAGATGTGTGTATAGCAGCTACTGTTAAGAAACTAGTGTAACACTGTTGAAATGACAGTAACAAGCTTAAAACGTCACAATAAGCTTAGAAGAGGCCGAAACGCACGTTTCCAGCATGGAGATGTGTGTATTGCAGCTACTGTTAAGAAAATAGTGTAACACTGTTGAAATGACAGTATCAAGCTTAAAACGTCACAATAAGCTTAGAAGAGGATGAAACGCACGTTTCCAGCATGGAGATGTGTGTATAGCAGCTACTGTTAAGAAACTAGTGTAACACTGTTGAAATGACAGTATCAAGCTTAAAACGTCACAATAAGCTTAGAAGAGGCCGAAACGCACGTTTCCAGCATGGAGATGTGTGTATAGCAGCTACTGTTAAGAAACTAGTGTAACACTGTTGAAATGACAGTAACAAGCTTAAAACGTCACAATAGGCTTAGAAGAGGCCGAAACGCACGTTTCCAGCATGGAGATGTGTGTATAGCAGCTACTGTTAAGAAACTAGTGTAACACTGTTGAAATGACAGTAACAAGCTTAAAACGTCACAATAAGCTTAGAAGAGGCCGAAACGCACGTTTCCAGCATGGAGATGTGTGTATAGCAGCTACTGTTAAGAAACTAGTGTAACACTGTTGAAATGACAGTAACAAGCTTAAAACGTCACAATAAGCTTAGAAGAGGCCGAAACGCACGTTTCCAGCATGGAGATGTGTGTATAGCAGCTACTGTTAAGAAACTAGTGTAACACTGTTGAAATGACAGTAACAAGCTTAAAACGTCACAATAAGCTTAGAAGAGGCCGAAACGCACGTTTCCAGCATGGAGATGTGTGTATTGCAGCTACTGTTAAGAAAATAGTGTAACACTGTTGAAATGACAGTATCAAGCTTAAAACGTCACAATAAGCTTAGAAGAGGATGAAACGCACGTTTCCAGCATGGAGATGTGTGTATAGCAGCTACTGTTAAGAAACTAGTGTAACACTGTTGAAATGACAGTATCAAGCTTAAAACGTCACAATAAGCTTAGAAGAGGCCGAAACGCACGTTTCCAGCATGGAGATGTGTGTATAGCAGCTACTGTTAAGAAACTAGTGTAACACTGTTGAAATGACAGTAACAAGCTTAAAACGTCACAATAGGCTTAGAAGAGGCCGAAACGCACGTTTCCAGCATGGAGATGTGTGTATAGCAGCTACTGTTAAGAAACTAGTGTAACACTGTTGAAATGACAGTAACAAGCTTAAAACGTCACAATAAGCTTAGAAGAGGCCGAAACGCACGTTTCCAGCATGGAGATGTGTGTATAGCAGCTACTGTTAAGAAACTAGTGTAACACTGTTGAAATGACAGTAACAAGCTTAAAACGTCACAATAAGCTTAGAAGAGGCCGAAACGCACGTTTCCAGCATGGAGATGTGTGTATAGCAGCTACTGTTAAGAAACTAGTGTAACACTGTTGAAATGACAGTAACAAGCTTAAAACGTCACAATAAGCTTAGAAGAGGCCGAAACGCACGTTTCCAGCATGGAGATGTGTGTATAGCAGCTACTGTTAAGAAACTAGTGTAACACTGTTGAAATGACAGTAACAAGCTTAAAACGTCACAATAAGGTTAGAAGAGGCCGAAACGCACGTTTCCAGCATGGAGATGTGTGTATAGCAGCTACTGTTAAGAAAATAGTGTAACACTGTTGAAACGACAGTAACAAGCTTAAAACGTCACAATAAGCTTAGAAGAGGCCGAAACGCACGTTTCCAGCATGGAGATGTGTGTATAGCAGCTACTGTTAAGAAACTAGTGTAACACTGTTGAAATGACAGTAACAAGCTTAAAACGTCACAATAAGCTTAGAAGAGGCCGAAACGCACGTTTCCAGCATGGAGATGTGTGTATAGCAGCTACTGTTAAGAAACTAGTGTAACACTGTTGAAATGACAGTAACAAGCTTAAAACGTCACAATAAGCTTAGAAGAGGCCGAAACGCACGTTTCCAGCATGGAGATGTGTGTATAGCAGCTACTGTTAAGAAACTAGTGTAACACTGTTGAAATGACAGTAACAAGCTTAAAACGTCACAATAAGCTTAGAAGAGGCCGAAACGCACGTTTCCAGCATGGAGATGTGTGTATAGCAGCTACTGTTAAGAAACTAGTGTAACACTGTTGAAATGACAGTAACAAGCTTAAAACGTCACAATAAGCTTAGAAGAGGCCGAAACGCACGTTTCCAGCATGGAGATGTGTGTATAGCAGCTACTGTTAAGAAACTAGTGTAACACTGTTGAAATGACAGTAACAAGCTTAAAACGTCACAATAGGCGTAGAAGAGGCCGAAACGCACGTTTCCAGCATGGAGATGTGTGTATAGCAGCTACTGTTAAGAAACTAGTGTAACACTGTTGAAATGACAGTATCAAGCTTAAAACGTCACAATAAGCTTAGAAGAGGCCGAAACGCACGTTTCCAGCATGGAGATGTGTGTATAGCAGCTACTGTTAAGAAACTAGTGTAACACTGTTGAAATGACAGTAACAAGCTTAAAGCGTCACAATAAGCTTAGAAGAGGCTGAAACGCACGTTTCCAGCATGGAGATGTGTGTATAGCAGCTACTGTTAAGAAACTAGTGTAACACTGTTGAAATGACAGTAACAAGCTTAAAACGTCACAATAGGCTTAGAAGAGGCCGAAACGCACGTTTCCAGCATGGAGATGTGTGTATAGCAGCTACTGTTAAGAAAATAGTGTAACACTGTTGAAACGACAGTAACAAGCTTAAAACGTCACAATAAGCTTAGAAGAGGCCGAAACGCACGTTTCCAGCATGGAGATGTGTGTATAGCAGCTACTGTTAAGAAACTAGTGTAACACTGTTGAAATGACAGTAACAAGCTTAAAACGTCACAATAGGCGTAGAAGAGGCCGAAACGCACGTTTCCAGCATGGAGATGTGTGTATAGCAGCTACTGTTAAGAAACTAGTGTAACACTGTTGAAATGACAGTAACAAGCTTAAAACGTCACAATAAGCTTAGAAGAGGCCGAAACGCACGTTTCCAGCATGGAGATGTGTGTATAGCAGCTACTGTTAAGAAACTAGTGTAACACTGTTGAAATGACAGTAACAAGCTTAAAACGTCACAATAAGCTTAGAAGAGGCCGAAACGCACGTTTCCATCATGGAGATGTGTGTATAGCAGCTACTGTTAAGAAACTAGTGTAACACTGTTGAAATGACAGTATCAAGCTTAAAACGTCAGAATAAGCTTAGAAGAGGATGAAACGCACGTTTCCAGCATGGAGATGTGTGTATAGCAGCTACTGTTAAGAAACTAGTGTAACACTGTTGAAATTACAGTATCAAGCTTAAAACGTCACAATAAGCTTAGAAGAGGCCGAAACGCACGTTTCCAGCATGGAGATGTGTGTATAGCAGCTACTGTTAAGAAACTATTGTAACACTGTTGAAATGACAGTATCAAGCTTAAAACGTCACAATAAGCTTAGAAGAGGCCGAAACGCACGTTTCCAGCATGGAGATGTGTGTATAGCAGCTACTGTTAAGAAACTAGTGTAACATTGTTGAAATGACAGTAACAAGCTTAAAACGTCACAATAAGCTTAGAAGAGGCCGAAACGCACGTTTCCAGCATGGAGATGTGTGTATAGCAGCTACTGTTAAGAAACTAGTGTAACACTGTTGAAATGACAGTAACAAGCTTAAAGCGTCACAATAAGCTTAGAAGAGGCCGAAACGCACGTTTCCAGCATGGAGATGTGTGTATTGCAGCTACTGTTAAGAAACTAGTGTAACACTGTTGAAATGACAGTATCAAGCTTAAAACGTCACAATAAGCTTAGAAGAGGCCGAAACGCACGTTTCCAGCATGGAGATGTGTGTATAGCAGCTACTGTTAAGAAACTAGTGTAACACTGTTGAAATGACAGTAACAAGCTTAAAACGTCACAATAAGCTTAGAAGAGGCCGAAACGCACGTTTCCATCATGGAGATGTGTGTATAGCAGCTACTGTTAAGAAACTAGTGTAACACTGTTGAAATGACAGTATCAAGCTTAAAACGTCAGAATAAGCTTAGAAGAGGATGAAACGCACGTTTCCAGCATGGAGATGTGTGTATAGCAGCTACTGTTAAGAAACTAGTGTAACACTGTTGAAATTACAGTATCAAGCTTAAAACGTCACAATAAGCTTAGAAGAGGCCGAAACGCACGTTTCCAGCATGGAGATGTGTGTATAGCAGCTACTGTTAAGAAACTAGTGTAACACTGTTGAAATTACAGTATCAAGCTTAAAACGTCACAATAAGCTTAGAAGAGGCTGAAACGCATGTTTCCAGAATGGAGATGTGTGTATAGCAGCTACTGTTAAGAAACTAGTGTAACACTGTTGAAATGACAGTAACAAGCTTAAAGCGTCACAATAAGCTTAGAAGAGGCCGAAACGCACGTTTCCAGCATGGAGATGTGTGTATAGCAGCTACTGTTAAGAAACTAGTGTAACACTGTTGAAACGACAGTAACAAGCTTAAAACGTCACAATAAGCTTAGAAGAGGCCGAAACGCACGTTTCCAGCATGGAGATGTGTGTATAGCAGCTACTGTTAAGAAACTAGTGTAACACTGTTGAAATGACAGTAACAAGCTTAAAACGTCACAATAAGCTTAGAAGAGGCCGAAACGCACGTTTCCAGCATGGAGATGTGTGTATAGCAGCTACTGTTAAGAAACTAGTGTAACACTGTTGAAATGACAGTAACAAGCTTAAAACGTCACAATAGGCGTAGAAGAGGCCGAAACGCACGTTTCCAGCATGGAGATGTGTGTATAGCAGCTACTGTTAAGAAACTAGTGTAACACTGTTGAAATGACAGTATCAAGCTTAAAACGTCACAATAAGCTTAGAAGAGGCCGAAACGCACGTTTCCAGCATGGAGATGTGTGTATAGCAGCTACTGTTAAGAAACTAGTGTAACACTGTTGAAATGACAGTAACAAGCTTAAAGCGTCACAATAAGCTTAGAAGAGGCTGAAACGCACGTTTCCAGCATGGAGATGTGTGTATAGCAGCTACTGTTAAGAAACTAGTGTAACACTGTTGAAATGACAGTAACAAGCTTAAAACGTCACAATAGGCTTAGAAGAGGCCGAAACGCACGTTTCCAGCATGGAGATGTGTGTATAGCAGCTACTGTTAAGAAAATAGTGTAACACTGTTGAAACGACAGTAACAAGCTTAAAACGTCACAATAAGCTTAGAAGAGGCCGAAACGCACGTTTCCAGCATGGAGATGTGTGTATAGCAGCTACTGTTAAGAAACTAGTGTAACACTGTTGAAATGACAGTAACAAGCTTAAAACGTCACAATAGGCGTAGAAGAGGCCGAAACGCACGTTTCCAGCATGGAGATGTGTGTATAGCAGCTACTGTTAAGAAACTAGTGTAACACTGTTGAAATGACAGTAACAAGCTTAAAACGTCACAATAAGCTTAGAAGAGGCCGAAACGCACGTTTCCAGCATGGAGATGTGTGTATAGCAGCTACTGTTAAGAAACTAGTGTAACACTGTTGAAATGACAGTAACAAGCTTAAAACGTCACAATAAGCTTAGAAGAGGCCGAAACGCACGTTTCCATCATGGAGATGTGTGTATAGCAGCTACTGTTAAGAAACTAGTGTAACACTGTTGAAATGACAGTATCAAGCTTAAAACGTCAGAATAAGCTTAGAAGAGGATGAAACGCACGTTTCCAGCATGGAGATGTGTGTATAGCAGCTACTGTTAAGAAACTAGTGTAACACTGTTGAAATTACAGTATCAAGCTTAAAACGTCACAATAAGCTTAGAAGAGGCCGAAACGCACGTTTCCAGCATGGAGATGTGTGTATAGCAGCTACTGTTAAGAAACTAGTGTAACACTGTTGAAATTACAGTATCAAGCTTAAAACGTCACAATAAGCTTAGAAGAGGCTGAAACGCATGTTTCCAGAATGGAGATGTGTGTATAGCAGCTACTGTTAAGAAACTATTGTAACACTGTTGAAATGACAGTATCAAGCTTAAAACGTCACAATAAGCTTAGAAGAGGCCGAAACGCACGTTTCCAGCATGGAGATGTGTGTATAGCAGCTACTGTTAAGAAACTAGTGTAACATTGTTGAAATGACAGTAACAAGCTTAAAACGTCACAATAAGCTTAGAAGAGGCCGAAACGCACGTTTCCAGCATGGAGATGTGTGTATAGCAGCTACTGTTAAGAAACTAGTGTAACACTGTTGAAATGACAGTAACAAGCTTAAAGCGTCACAATAAGCTTAGAAGAGGCCGAAACGCACGTTTCCAGCATGGAGATGTGTGTATTGCAGCTACTGTTAAGAAACTAGTGTAACACTGTTGAAATGACAGTATCAAGCTTAAAACGTCACAATAAGCTTAGAAGAGGCCGAAACGCACGTTTCCAGCATGGAGATGTGTGTATAGCAGCTACTGTTAAGAAACTAGTGTAACACTGTTGAAATGACAGTAACAAGCTTAAAACGTCACAATAAGCTTAGAAGAGGCCGAAACGCACGTTTCCAGCATGGAGATGTGTGTATAGCAGCTACTGTTAAGAAACTAGTGTAACACTGTTGAAATGACAGTAACAAGCTTAAAGCGTCACAATAAGCTTAGAAGAGGCCGAAACGCACGTTTCCAGCATGGAGATGTGTGTATAGCAGCTACTGTTAAGAAACTAGTGTAACACTGTTGAAATGACAGTAACAAGCTTAAAACGTCACAATAAGCTTAGAAGAGGCCGAAACGCACGTTTCCAGCATGGAGATGTGTGTATAGCAGCTACTGTTAAGAAACTAGTGTAACACTGTTGAAATGACAGTAACAAGCTTAAAGCGTCACAATAAGCTTAGAAGAGGCCGAAACGCACGTTTCCAGCATGGAGATGTGTGTATAGCAGCTACTGTTAAGAAACTAGTGTAACACTGTTGAAATGACAGTAACAAGCTTAAAACGTCACAATAAGCTTAGAAGAGGCCGAAACGCACGTTTCCAGCATGGAGATGTGTGTATAGCAGCTACTGTTAAGAAACTAGTGTAACACTGTTGAAATGACAGTAACAAGCTTAAAACGTCACAATAAGCTTAGAAGAGGCCGAAACGCACGTTTCCAGCATGGAGATGTGTGTATAGCAGCTACTGTTAAGAAACTAGTGTAACACTGTTGAAATGACAGTAACAAGCTTAAAACGTCACAATAAGCTTAGAAGAGGCTGAAACGCACGTTTCCAGCATGGAGATGTGTGTATAGCAGCTACTGTTAAGAAACTAGTGTAACACTGTTGAAATGACAATATCAAGCTTAAAACGTCACAATAAGCTTAGAAGAGGCCGAAACGCAACGTTTCCAGCATGGAGATGTGTGTATAGCAGCTACTGTTAAGAAACTAGTGTAACACTGTTGAAATGACAGTAACAAGCTTAAAACGTCACAATAAGCTTAGAAGAGGCCGAAACGCACGTTTCCAGCATGGAGATGTGTGTATAGCAGCTACTGTTAAGAAACTAGTGTAACACTGTTGAAATGACAGTAACAAGCTTAAAACGTCACAATAAGCTTAGAAGAGGCCGAAACGCACGTTTCCAGCATGGAGATGTGTGTATAGCAGCTACTGTTAAGAAACTAGTGTAACACTGTTGAAATGACAGTAACAAGCTTAAAACGTCACAATAAGCTTAGAAGAGGCCGAAACGCACGTTTCCAGCATGGAGATGTGTGTATTGCAGCTACTGTTAAGAAACTAGTGTAACACTGTTGAAATGACAGTAACAAGCTTAAAACGTCACAATAAGCTTAGAAGAGGCCGAAACGCACGTTTCCAGCATGGAGATGTGTGTATAGCAGCTACTGTTAAGAAACTAGTGTAACACTGTTGAAATGACAGTAACAAGCTTAAAACGTCACAATAAGCTTAGAAGAGGCCGAAACGCACGTTTCCAGCATGGAGATGTGTGTATAGCAGCTACTGTTAAGAAACTAGTGTAACACTGTTGAAATGACAGTAACAAGCTTAAAACGTCACAATAAGCTTAGAAGAGGCCGAAACGCACGTTTCCAGCATGGAGATGTGTGTATAGCAGCTACTGTTAAGAAACTAGTGTAACACTGTTGAAATGACAGTATCAAGCTTAAAACGTCACAATAAGCTTAGAAGAGGCCGAAACGCACGTTTCCAGCATGGAGATGTGTGTATAGCAGCTACTGTTAAGAAACTAGTGTAACACTGTTGAAATGACAGTAACAAGCTTAAAACGTCACAATAAGCTTAGAAGAGGCCGAAACGCACGTTTCCAGCATGGAGATGTGTGTATAGCAGCTACTGTTAAGAAACTAGTGTAACACTGTTGAAATGACAGTAACAAGCTTAAAACGTCACAATAAGCTTAGAAGAGGCCGAAACGCACGTTTCCAGCATGGAGATGTGTGTATAGCAGCTACTGTTAAGAAACTAGTGTAACACTGTTGAAATGACAGTAACAAGCTTAAAACGTCACAATAAGCTTAGAAGAGGCCGAAACGCACGTTTCCAGCATGGAGATGTGTGTATAGCAGCTACTGTTAAGAAACTAGTGTAACACTGTTGAAATGACAGTATCAAGCTTAAAACGTCACAATAAGCTTAGAAGAGGCCGAAACGCACGTTTCCAGCATGGAGATGTGTGTATAGCAGCTACTGTTAAGAAACTAGTGTAACACTGTTGAAATGACAGTAACAAGCTTAAAACGTCACAATAAGCTTAGAAGAGGCCGAAACGCACGTTTCCAGCATGGAGATGTGTGTATAGCAGCTACTGTTAAGAAACTAGTGTAACACTGTTGAAATGACAGTAACAAGCTTAAAACGTCACAATAAGCTTAGAAGAGGCCGAAACGCACGTTTCCAGCATGGAGATGTGTGTATAGCAGCTACTGTTAAGAAACTAGTGTAACACTGTTGAAATGACAGTAACAAGCTTAAAACGTCACAATAAGCTTAGAAGAGGCCGAAACGCACGTTTCCAGCATGGAGATGTGTGTATAGCAGCTACTGTTAAGAAACTAGTGTAACACTGTTGAAATGACAGTAACAAGCTTAAAACGTCACAATAAGCTTAGAAGAGGCCGAAACGCACGTTTCCAGCATGGAGATGTGTGTATAGCAGCTACTGTTAAGAAACTAGTGTAACACTGTTGAAATGACAGTAACAAGCTTAAAACGTCACAATAAGCTTAGAAGAGGCCGAAACGCACGTTTCCAGCATGGAGATGTGTGTATAGCAGCTACTGTTAAGAAACTAGTGTAACACTGTTGAAATGACAGTAACAAGCTTAAAACGTCACAATAAGCTTAGAAGAGGCCGAAACGCACGTTTCCAGCATGGAGATGTGTGTATAGCAGCTACTGTTAAGAAACTAGTGTAACACTGTTGAAATGACAGTAACAAGCTTAAAACGTCACAATAAGCTTAGAAGAGGCCGAAACGCACGTTTCCAGCATGGAGATGTGTGTATAGCAGCTACTGTTAAGAAACTAGTGTAACACTGTTGAAATGACAGTAACAAGCTTAAAACGTCACAATAAGCTTAGAAGAGGCCGAAACGCACGTTTCCAGCATGGAGATGTGTGTATAGCAGCTACTGTTAAGAAACTAGTGTAACACTGTTGAAATGACAGTAACAAGCTTAAAACGTCACAATAAGCTTAGAAGAGGCCGAAACGCACGTTTCCAGCATGGAGATGTGTGTATAGCAGCTACTGTTAAGAAACTAGTGTAACACTGTTGAAATGACAGTAACAAGCTTAAAACGTCACAATAAGCTTAGAAGAGGCCGAAACGCACGTTTCCAGCATGGAGATGTGTGTATAGCAGCTACTGTTAAGAAACTAGTGTAACACTGTTGAAATGACAGTAACAAGCTTAAAACGTCACAATAAGCTTAGAAGAGGCCGAAACGCACGTTTCCAGCATGGAGATGTGTGTATAGCAGCTACTGTTAAGAAACTAGTGTAACACTGTTGAAATGACAGTAACAAGCTTAAAACGTCACAATAAGCTTAGAAGAGGCCGAAACGCACGTTTCCAGCATGGAGATGTGTGTATAGCAGCTACTGTTAAGAAACTAGTGTAACACTGTTGAAATGACAGTAACAAGCTTAAAACGTCACAATAAGCTTAGAAGAGGCCGAAACGCACGTTTCCAGCATGGAGATGTGTGTATAGCAGCTACTGTTAAGAAACTAGTGTAACACTGTTGAAATGACAGTAACAAGCTTAAAACGTCACAATAAGCTTAGAAGAGGCCGAAACGCACGTTTCCAGCATGGAGATGTGTGTATAGCAGCTACTGTTAAGAAACTAGTGTAACACTGTTGAAATGACAGTAACAAGCTTAAAACGTCACAATAAGCTTAGAAGAGGCCGAAACGCACGTTTCCAGCATGGAGATGTGTGTATAGCAGCTACTGTTAAGAAACTAGTGTAACACTGTTGAAATGACAGTAACAAGCTTAAAACGTCACAATAAGCTTAGAAGAGGCCGAAACGCACGTTTCCAGCATGGAGATGTGTGTATAGCAGCTACTGTTAAGAAACTAGTGTAACACTGTTGAAATGACAGTAACAAGCTTAAAACGTCACAATAAGCTTAGAAGAGGCCGAAACGCACGTTTCCAGCATGGAGATGTGTGTATAGCAGCTACTGTTAAGAAACTAGTGTAACACTGTTGAAATGACAGTAACAAGCTTAAAACGTCACAATAAGCTTAGAAGAGGCCGAAACGCACGTTTCCAGCATGGAGATGTGTGTATAGCAGCTACTGTTAAGAAACTAGTGTAACACTGTTGAAATGACAGTAACAAGCTTAAAACGTCACAATAAGCTTAGAAGAGGCCGAAACGCACGTTTCCAGCATGGAGATGTGTGTATAGCAGCTACTGTTAAGAAACTAGTGTAACACTGTTGAAATGACAGTAACAAGCTTAAAACGTCACAATAAGCTTAGAAGAGGCCGAAACGCACGTTTCCAGCATGGAGATGTGTGTATAGCAGCTACTGTTAAGAAACTAGTGTAACACTGTTGAAATGACAGTAACAAGCTTAAAACGTCACAATAAGCTTAGAAGAGGCCGAAACGCACGTTTCCAGCATGGAGATGTGTGTATAGCAGCTACTGTTAAGAAACTAGTGTAACACTGTTGAAATGACAGTAACAAGCTTAAAACGTCACAATAAGCTTAGAAGAGGCCGAAACGCACGTTTCC
Source organism: Etheostoma nigrum (assembly GCA_029931835.1). Taxonomy (NCBI): domain Eukaryota; kingdom Metazoa; phylum Chordata; class Actinopteri; order Perciformes; family Percidae; genus Etheostoma; species Etheostoma nigrum. The sequence continues at coordinate 19,925 of JAQOOF010000085.1, read as the reverse complement.
AGCATGGAGATGTGTGTATAGCAGCTACTGTTAAGAAACTAGTGTAACACTGTTGAAATGACAGTAACAAGCTTAAAACGTCACAATAAGCTTAGAAGAGGCCGAAACGCACGTTTCCAGCATGGAGATGTGTGTATAGCAGCTACTGTTAAGAAACTAGTGTAACACTGTTGAAATGACAGTAACAAGCTTAAAACGTCACAATAAGCTTAGAAGAGGCCGAAACGCACGTTTCCAGCATGGAGATGTGTGTATAGCAGCTACTGTTAAGAAACTAGTGTAACACTGTTGAAATGACAGTAACAAGCTTAAAACGTCACAATAAGCTTAGAAGAGGCCGAAACGCACGTTTCCAGCATGGAGATGTGTGTATAGCAGCTACTGTTAAGAAACTAGTGTAACACTGTTGAAATGACAGTAACAAGCTTAAAACGTCACAATAAGCTTAGAAGAGGCCGAAACGCACGTTTCCAGCATGGAGATGTGTGTATAGCAGCTACTGTTAAGAAACTAGTGTAACACTGTTGAAATGACAGTAACAAGCTTAAAACGTCACAATAAGCTTAGAAGAGGCCGAAACGCACGTTTCCAGCATGGAGATGTGTGTATAGCAGCTACTGTTAAGAAACTAGTGTAACACTGTTGAAATGACAGTAACAAGCTTAAAACGTCACAATAAGCTTAGAAGAGGCCGAAACGCACGTTTCCAGCATGGAGATGTGTGTATAGCAGCTACTGTTAAGAAACTAGTGTAACACTGTTGAAATGACAGTAACAAGCTTAAAACGTCACAATAAGCTTAGAAGAGGCCGAAACGCACGTTTCCAGCATGGAGATGTGTGTATAGCAGCTACTGTTAAGAAACTAGTGTAACACTGTTGAAATGACAGTAACAAGCTTAAAACGTCACAATAAGCTTAGAAGAGGCCGAAACGCACGTTTCCAGCATGGAGATGTGTGTATAGCAGCTACTGTTAAGAAACTAGTGTAACACTGTTGAAATGACAGTAACAAGCTTAAAACGTCACAATAAGCTTAGAAGAGGCCGAAACGCACGTTTCCAGCATGGAGATGTGTGTATAGCAGCTACTGTTAAGAAACTAGTGTAACACTGTTGAAATGACAGTAACAAGCTTAAAACGTCACAATAAGCTTAGAAGAGGCCGAAACGCACGTTTCCAGCATGGAGATGTGTGTATAGCAGCTACTGTTAAGAAACTAGTGTAACACTGTTGAAATGACAGTAACAAGCTTAAAACGTCACAATAAGCTTAGAAGAGGCCGAAACGCACGTTTCCAGCATGGAGATGTGTGTATAGCAGCTACTGTTAAGAAACTAGTGTAACACTGTTGAAATGACAGTAACAAGCTTAAAACGTCACAATAAGCTTAGAAGAGGCCGAAACGCACGTTTCCAGCATGGAGATGTGTGTATAGCAGCTACTGTTAAGAAACTAGTGTAACACTGTTGAAATGACAGTAACAAGCTTAAAACGTCACAATAAGCTTAGAAGAGGCCGAAACGCACGTTTCCAGCATGGAGATGTGTGTATAGCAGCTACTGTTAAGAAACTAGTGTAACACTGTTGAAATGACAGTAACAAGCTTAAAACGTCACAATAAGCTTAGAAGAGGCCGAAACGCACGTTTCCAGCATGGAGATGTGTGTATAGCAGCTACTGTTAAGAAACTAGTGTAACACTGTTGAAATGACAGTAACAAGCTTAAAACGTCACAATAAGCTTAGAAGAGGCCGAAACGCACGTTTCCAGCATGGAGATGTGTGTATAGCAGCTACTGTTAAGAAACTAGTGTAACACTGTTGAAATGACAGTAACAAGCTTAAAACGTCACAATAAGCTTAGAAGAGGCCGAAACGCACGTTTCCAGCATGGAGATGTGTGTATTGCAGCTACTGTTAAGAAAATAGTGTAACACTGTTGAAATGACAGTATCAAGCTTAAAACGTCACAATAAGCTTAGAAGAGGATGAAACGCACGTTTCCAGCATGGAGATGTGTGTATAGCAGCTACTGTTAAGAAACTAGTGTAACACTGTTGAAATGACAGTATCAAGCTTAAAACGTCACAATAAGCTTAGAAGAGGCCGAAACGCACGTTTCCAGCATGGAGATGTGTGTATAGCAGCTACTGTTAAGAAACTAGTGTAACATTGTTGAAATGACAGTAACAAGCTTAAAACGTCACAATAAGCTTAGAAGAGGCCGAAACGCACGTTTCCAGCATGGAGATGTGTGTATAGCAGCTACTGTTAAGAAACTAGTGTAACACTGTTGAAATGACAGTAACAAGCTTAAAGCGTCACAATAAGCTTAGAAGAGGCCGAAACGCACGTTTCCAGCATGGAGATGTGTGTATAGCAGCTACTGTTAAGAAACTAGTGTAACACTGTTGAAATGACAGTAACAAGCTTAAAACGTCACAATAAGCTTAGAAGAGGCCGAAACGCACGTTTCCAGCATGGAGATGTGTGTATAGCAGCTACTGTTAAGAAACTAGTGTAACACTGTTGAAATGACAGTATCAAGCTTAAAACGTCACAATAAGCTTAGAAGAGGCCGAAACGCACGTTTCCAGCATGGAGATGTGTGTATAGCAGCTACTGTTAAGAAACTAGTGTAACACTGTTGAAATGACAGTAACAAGCTTAAAACGTCACAATAAGCTTAGAAGAGGCCGAAACGCACGTTTCCAGCATGGAGATGTGTGTATAGCAGCTACTGTTAAGAAACTAGTGTAACACTGTTGAAATGACAGTAACAAGCTTAAAACGTCACAATAAGCTTAGAAGAGGCCGAAACGCACGTTTCCAGCATGGAGATGTGTGTATAGCAGCTACTGTTAAGAAACTAGTGTAACACTGTTGAAATGACAGTAACAAGCTTAAAACGTCACAATAAGCTTAGAAGAGGCCGAAACGCACGTTTCCAGCATGGAGATGTGTGTATAGCAGCTACTGTTAAGAAACTAGTGTAACACTGTTGAAATGACAGTAACAAGCTTAAAACGTCACAATAAGCTTAGAAGAGGCCGAAACGCACGTTTCCAGCATGGAGATGTGTGTATAGCAGCTACTGTTAAGAAACTAGTGTAACACTGTTGAAATGACAGTATCAAGCTTAAAACGTCACAATAAGCTTAGAAGAGGCCGAAACGCACGTTTCCAGCATGGAGATGTGTGTATAGCAGCTACTGTTAAGAAACTAGTGTAACACTGTTGAAATGACAGTAACAAGCTTAAAACGTCACAATAAGCTTAGAAGAGGCCGAAACGCACGTTTCCAGCATGGAGATGTGTGTATAGCAGCTACTGTTAAGAAACTAGTGTAACACTGTTGAAATGACAGTAACAAGCTTAAAACGTCACAATAAGCTTAGAAGAGGCCGAAACGCACGTTTCCAGCATGGAGATGTGTGTATAGCAGCTACTGTTAAGAAACTAGTGTAACACTGTTGAAATGACAGTAACAAGCTTAAAACGTCACAATAAGCTTAGAAGAGGCCGAAACGCACGTTTCCAGCATGGAGATGTGTGTATAGCAGCTACTGTTAAGAAACTAGTGTAACACTGTTGAAATGACAGTAACAAGCTTAAAACGTCACAATAAGCTTAGAAGAGGCCGAAACGCACGTTTCCAGCATGGAGATGTGTGTATAGCAGCTACTGTTAAGAAACTAGTGTAACACTGTTGAAATGACAGTAACAAGCTTAAAACGTCACAATAAGCTTAGAAGAGGCCGAAACGCACGTTTCCAGCATGGAGATGTGTGTATAGCAGCTACTGTTAAGAAACTAGTGTAACACTGTTGAAATGACAGTAACAAGCTTAAAACGTCACAATAAGCTTAGAAGAGGCCGAAACGCACGTTTCCAGCATGGAGATGTGTGTATAGCAGCTACTGTTAAGAAACTAGTGTAACACTGTTGAAATGACAGTAACAAGCTTAAAACGTCACAATAAGCTTAGAAGAGGCCGAAACGCACGTTTCCAGCATGGAGATGTGTGTATAGCAGCTACTGTTAAGAAACTAGTGTAACACTGTTGAAATGACAGTAACAAGCTTAAAACGTCACAATAAGCTTAGAAGAGGCCGAAACGCACGTTTCCAGCATGGAGATGTGTGTATAGCAGCTACTGTTAAGAAACTAGTGTAACACTGTTGAAATGACAGTAACAAGCTTAAAACGTCACAATAAGCTTAGAAGAGGCCGAAACGCACGTTTCCAGCATGGAGATGTGTGTATAGCAGCTACTGTTAAGAAACTAGTGTAACACTGTTGAAATGACAGTAACAAGCTTAAAACGTCACAATAAGCTTAGAAGAGGCCGAAACGCACGTTTCCAGCATGGAGATGTGTGTATAGCAGCTACTGTTAAGAAACTAGTGTAACACTGTTGAAATGACAGTAACAAGCTTAAAACGTCACAATAAGCTTAGAAGAGGCCGAAACGCACGTTTCCAGCATGGAGATGTGTGTATAGCAGCTACTGTTAAGAAACTAGTGTAACACTGTTGAAATGACAGTATCAAGCTTAAAACGTCACAATAAGCTTAGAAGAGGCCGAAACGCACGTTTCCAGCATGGAGATGTGTGTATAGCAGCTACTGTTAAGAAACTAGTGTAACACTGTTGAAATGACAGTAACAAGCTTAAAACGTCACAATAAGCTTAGAAGAGGCCGAAACGCACGTTTCCAGCATGGAGATGTGTGTATAGCAGCTACTGTTAAGAAACTAGTGTAACACTGTTGAAATGACAGTAACAAGCTTAAAACGTCACAATAAGCTTAGAAGAGGCCGAAACGCACGTTTCCAGCATGGAGATGTGTGTATAGCAGCTACTGTTAAGAAACTAGTGTAACACTGTTGAAATGACAGTATCAAGCTTAAAACGTCACAATAAGCTTAGAAGAGGCCGAAACGCACGTTTCCAGCATGGAGATGTGTGTATAGCAGCTACTGTTAAGAAACTAGTGTAACACTGTTGAAATGACAGTAACAAGCTTAAAACGTCACAATAGGCTTAGAAGAGGCCGAAACGCACGTTTCCAGCATGGAGATGTGTGTATAGCAGCTACTGTTAAGAAACTAGTGTAACACTGTTGAAATGACAGTAACAAGCTTAAAACGTCACAATAAGCTTAGAAGAGGCCGAAACGCACGTTTCCAGCATGGAGATGTGTGTATAGCAGCTACTGTTAAGAAACTAGTGTAACACTGTTGAAATGACAGTAACAAGCTTAAAACGTCACAATAAGCTTAGAAGAGGCCGAAACGCACGTTTCCAGCATGGAGATGTGTGTATAGCAGCTACTGTTAAGAAACTAGTGTAACACTGTTGAAATGACAGTAACAAGCTTAAAACGTCACAATAAGCTTAGAAGAGGCCGAAACGCACGTTTCCAGCATGGAGATGTGTGTATAGCAGCTACTGTTAAGAAACTAGTGTAACACTGTTGAAATGACAGTAACAAGCTTAAAACGTCACAATAAGCTTAGAAGAGGCCGAAACGCACGTTTCCAGCATGGAGATGTGTGTATAGCAGCTACTGTTAAGAAACTAGTGTAACACTGTTGAAATGACAGTATCAAGCTTAAAACGTCACAATAAGCTTAGAAGAGGCCGAAACGCACGTTTCCAGCATGGAGATGTGTGTATAGCAGCTACTGTTAAGAAACTAGTGTAACACTGTTGAAATGACAGTAACAAGCTTAAAACGTCACAATAAGCTTAGAAGAGGCCGAAACGCACGTTTCCAGCATGGAGATGTGTGTATAGCAGCTACTGTTAAGAAACTAGTGTAACACTGTTGAAATGACAGTAACAAGCTTAAAACGTCACAATAAGCTTAGAAGAGGCCGAAACGCACGTTTCCAGCATGGAGATGTGTGTATAGCAGCTACTGTTAAGAAACTAGTGTAACACTGTTGAAATGACAGTAACAAGCTTAAAACGTCACAATAAGCTTAGAAGAGGCCGAAACGCACGTTTCCAGCATGGAGATGTGTGTATAGCAGCTACTGTTAAGAAACTAGTGTAACACTGTTGAAATGACAGTAACAAGCTTAAAACGTCACAATAAGCTTAGAAGAGGCCGAAACGCACGTTTCCAGCATGGAGATGTGTGTATAGCAGCTACTGTTAAGAAACTAGTGTAACACTGTTGAAATGACAGTAACAAGCTTAAAACGTCACAATAAGCTTAGAAGAGGCCGAAACGCACGTTTCCAGCATGGAGATGTGTGTATAGCAGCTACTGTTAAGAAACTAGTGTAACACTGTTGAAATGACAGTAACAAGCTTAAAACGTCACAATAAGCTTAGAAGAGGCTGAAACGCACGTTTCCAGCATGGAGATGTGTGTATAGCAGCTACTGTTAAGAAACTAGTGTAACACTGTTGAAATGACAGTAACAAGCTTAAAACGTCACAATAAGCTTAGAAGAGGCCGAAACGCACGTTTCCAGCATGGAGATGTGTGTATAGCAGCTACTGTTAAGAAACTAGTGTAACACTGTTGAAATGACAGTAACAAGCTTAAAACGTCACAATAAGCTTAGAAGAGGCCGAAACGCACGTTTCCAGCATGGAGATGTGTGTATAGCAGCTACTGTTAAGAAACTAGTGTAACACTGTTGAAATGACAGTAACAAGCTTAAAACGTCACAATAAGCTTAGAAGAGGCCGAAACGCACGTTTCCAGCATGGAGATGTGTGTATAGCAGCTACTGTTAAGAAACTAGTGTAACACTGTTGAAATGACAGTAACAAGCTTAAAACGTCACAATAAGCTTAGAAGAGGCCGAAACGCACGTTTCCAGCATGGAGATGTGTGTATAGCAGCTACTGTTAAGAAACTAGTGTAACACTGTTGAAATGACAGTAACAAGCTTAAAACGTCACAATAAGCTTAGAAGAGGCCGAAACGCACGTTTCCAGCATGGAGATGTGTGTATAGCAGCTACTGTTAAGAAACTAGTGTAACACTGTTGAAATGACAGTAACAAGCTTAAAACGTCACAATAAGCTTAGAAGAGGCCGAAACGCACGTTTCCAGCATGGAGATGTGTGTATAGCAGCTACTGTTAAGAAACTAGTGTAACACTGTTGAAATGACAGTATCAAGCTTAAAACGTCACAATAAGCTTAGAAGAGGCCGAAACGCACGTTTCCAGCATGGAGATGTGTGTATAGCAGCTACTGTTAAGAAACTAGTGTAACACTGTTGAAATGACAGTAACAAGCTTAAAACGTCACAATAAGCTTAGAAGAGGCCGAAACGCACGTTTCCAGCATGGAGATGTGTGTATAGCAGCTACTGTTAAGAAACTAGTGTAACACTGTTGAAATGACAGTAACAAGCTTAAAACGTCACAATAAGCTTAGAAGAGGCCGAAACGCACGTTTCCAGCATGGAGATGTGTGTATAGCAGCTACTGTTAAGAAACTAGTGTAACACTGTTGAAATGACAGTAACAAGCTTAAAACGTCACAATAAGCTTAGAAGAGGCCGAAACGCACGTTTCCAGCATGGAGATGTGTGTATAGCAGCTACTGTTAAGAAACTAGTGTAACACTGTTGAAATGACAGTAACAAGCTTAAAACGTCACAATAAGCTTAGAAGAGGCCGAAACGCACGTTTCCAGCATGGAGATGTGTGTATAGCAGCTACTGTTAAGAAACTAGTGTAACACTGTTGAAATGACAGTAACAAGCTTAAAACGTCACAATAAGCTTAGAAGAGGCCGAAACGCACGTTTCCAGCATGGAGATGTGTGTATAGCAGCTACTGTTAAGAAACTAGTGTAACACTGTTGAAATGACAGTAACAAGCTTAAAACGTCACAATAAGCTTAGAAGAGGCCGAAACGCACGTTTCCAGCATGGAGATGTGTGTATAGCAGCTACTGTTAAGAAACTAGTGTAACACTGTTGAAATGACAGTAACAAGCTTAAAACGTCACAATAAGCTTAGAAGAGGCTGAAACGCACGTTTCCAGCATGGAGATGTGTGTATAGCAGCTACTGTTAAGAAACTAGTGTAACACTGTTGAAATGACAGTAACAAGCTTAAAACGTCACAATAAGCTTAGAAGAGGCCGAAACGCACGTTTCCAGCATGGAGATGTGTGTATAGCAGCTACTGTTAAGAAACTAGTGTAACACTGTTGAAATGACAGTAACAAGCTTAAAACGTCACAATAAGCTTAGAAGAGGCCGAAACGCACGTTTCCAGCATGGAGATGTGTGTATAGCAGCTACTGTTAAGAAACTAGTGTAACACTGTTGAAATGACAGTAACAAGCTTAAAACGTCACAATAAGCTTAGAAGAGGCCGAAACGCACGTTTCCAGCATGGAGATGTGTGTATAGCAGCTACTGTTAAGAAACTAGTGTAACACTGTTGAAATGACAGTATCAAGCTTAAAACGTCACAATAAGCTTAGAAGAGGCCGAAACGCACGTTTCCAGCATGGAGATGTGTGTATAGCAGCTACTGTTAAGAAACTAGTGTAACACTGTTGAAATGACAGTAACAAGCTTAAAACGTCACAATAAGCTTAGAAGAGGCCGAAACGCACGTTTCCAGCATGGAGATGTGTGTATAGCAGCTACTGTTAAGAAACTAGTGTAACACTGTTGAAATGACAGTAACAAGCTTAAAACGTCACAATAAGCTTAGAAGAGGCCGAAACGCACGTTTCCAGCATGGAGATGTGTGTATAGCAGCTACTGTTAAGAAACTAGTGTAACACTGTTGAAATGACAGTATCAAGCTTAAAACGTCACAATAAGCTTAGAAGAGGCCGAAACGCACGTTTCCAGCATGGAGATGTGTGTATAGCAGCTACTGTTAAGAAACTAGTGTAACACTGTTGAAATGACAGTAACAAGCTTAAAACGTCACAATAGGCTTAGAAGAGGCCGAAACGCACGTTTCCAGCATGGAGATGTGTGTATAGCAGCTACTGTTAAGAAACTAGTGTAACACTGTTGAAATGACAGTAACAAGCTTAAAACGTCACAATAAGCTTAGAAGAGGCCGAAACGCACGTTTCCAGCATGGAGATGTGTGTATAGCAGCTACTGTTAAGAAACTAGTGTAACACTGTTGAAATGACAGTAACAAGCTTAAAACGTCACAATAAGCTTAGAAGAGGCCGAAACGCACGTTTCCAGCATGGAGATGTGTGTATAGCAGCTACTGTTAAGAAACTAGTGTAACACTGTTGAAATGACAGTAACAAGCTTAAAACGTCACAATAGGCTTAGAAGAGGCCGAAACGCACGTTTCCAGCATGGAGATGTGTGTATAGCAGCTACTGTTAAGAAACTAGTGTAACACTGTTGAAATGACAGTAACAAGCTTAAAACGTCACAATAAGCTTAGAAGAGGCCGAAACGCACGTTTCCAGCATGGAGATGTGTGTATAGCAGCTACTGTTAAGAAACTAGTGTAACACTGTTGAAATGACAGTAACAAGCTTAAAACGTCACAATAAGCTTAGAAGAGGCCGAAACGCACGTTTCCAGCATGGAGATGTGTGTATAGCAGCTACTGTTAAGAAACTAGTGTAACACTGTTGAAATGACAGTAACAAGCTTAAAACGTCACAATAAGCTTAGAAGAGGCCGAAACGCACGTTTCCAGCATGGAGATGTGTGTATAGCAGCTACTGTTAAGAAACTAGTGTAACACTGTTGAAATGACAGTAACAAGCTTAAAACGTCACAATAAGCTTAGAAGAGGCCGAAACGCACGTTTCCAGCATGGAGATGTGTGTATAGCAGCTACTGTTAAGAAACTAGTGTAACACTGTTGAAATGACAGTATCAAGCTTAAAACGTCACAATAAGCTTAGAAGAGGCCGAAACGCACGTTTCCAGCATGGAGATGTGTGTATAGCAGCTACTGTTAAGAAACTAGTGTAACACTGTTGAAATGACAGTAACAAGCTTAAAACGTCACAATAAGCTTAGAAGAGGCCGAAACGCACGTTTCCAGCATGGAGATGTGTGTATAGCAGCTACTGTTAAGAAACTAGTGTAACACTGTTGAAATGACAGTAACAAGCTTAAAACGTCACAATAAGCTTAGAAGAGGCCGAAACGCACGTTTCCAGCATGGAGATGTGTGTATAGCAGCTACTGTTAAGAAACTAGTGTAACACTGTTGAAATGACAGTAACAAGCTTAAAACGTCACAATAAGCTTAGAAGAGGCCGAAACGCACGTTTCCAGCATGGAGATGTGTGTATAGCAGCTACTGTTAAGAAACTAGTGTAACACTGTTGAAATGACAGTATCAAGCTTAAAACGTCACAATAAGCTTAGAAGAGGCCGAAACGCACGTTTCCAGCATGGAGATGTGTGTATAGCAGCTACTGTTAAGAAACTAGTGTAACACTGTTGAAATGACAGTAACAAGCTTAAAACGTCACAATAAGCTTAGAAGAGGCCGAAACGCACGTTTCCAGCATGGAGATGTGTGTATAGCAGCTACTGTTAAGAAACTAGTGTAACACTGTTGAAATGACAGTAACAAGCTTAAAACGTCACAATAAGCTTAGAAGAGGCCGAAACGCACGTTTCCAGCATGGAGATGTGTGTATAGCAGCTACTGTTAAGAAACTAGTGTAACACTGTTGAAATGACAGTAACAAGCTTAAAACGTCACAATAAGCTTAGAAGAGGCCGAAACGCACGTTTCCAGCATGGAGATGTGTGTATAGCAGCTACTGTTAAGAAACTAGTGTAACACTGTTGAAATGACAGTAACAAGCTTAAAACGTCACAATAAGCTTAGAAGAGGCCGAAACGCACGTTTCCAGCATGGAGATGTGTGTATAGCAGCTACTGTTAAGAAACAAGTGTAACACTGTTGAAATGACAGTATCAAGCTTAAAACGTCACAATAAGCTTAGAAGAGGCCGAAACGCACGTTTCCAGCATGGAGATGTGTGTATAGCAGCTACTGTTAAGAAACTAGTGTAACACTGTTGAAATGACAGTAACAAGCTTAAAACGTCACAATAAGCTTAGAAGAGGCCGAAACGCACGTTTCCAGCATGGAGATGTGTGTATAGCAGCTACTGTTAAGAAACTAGTGTAACACTGTTGAAATGACAGTAACAAGCTTAAAACGTCACAATAAGCTTAGAAGAGGCCGAAACGCACGTTTCCAGCATGGAGATGTGTGTATAGCAGCTACTGTTAAGAAACTAGTGTAACACTGTTGAAATGACAGTATCAAGCTTAAAACGTCACAATAAGCTTAGAAGAGGCCGAAACGCACGTTTCCAGCATGGAGATGTGTGTATAGCAGCTACTGTTAAGAAACTAGTGTAACACTGTTGAAATGACAGTAACAAGCTTAAAACGTCACAATAGGCTTAGAAGAGGCCGAAACGCACGTTTCCAGCATGGAGATGTGTGTATAGCAGCTACTGTTAAGAAACTAGTGTAACACTGTTGAAATGACAGTAACAAGCTTAAAACGTCACAATAAGCTTAGAAGAGGCCGAAACGCACGTTTCCAGCATGGAGATGTGTGTATAGCAGCTACTGTTAAGAAACTAGTGTAACACTGTTGAAATGACAGTAACAAGCTTAAAACGTCACAATAAGCTTAGAAGAGGCCGAAACGCACGTTTCCAGCATGGAGATGTGTGTATAGCAGCTACTGTTAAGAAACTAGTGTAACACTGTTGAAATGACAGTAACAAGCTTAAAACGTCACAATAGGCTTAGAAGAGGCCGAAACGCACGTTTCCAGCATGGAGATGTGTGTATAGCAGCTACTGTTAAGAAACTAGTGTAACACTGTTGAAATGACAGTAACAAGCTTAAAACGTCACAATAAGCTTAGAAGAGGCCGAAACGCACGTTTCCAGCATGGAGATGTGTGTATAGCAGCTACTGTTAAGAAACTAGTGTAACACTGTTGAAATGACAGTATCAAGCTTAAAACGTCAGCATAAGCTTAGAAGAGGATGAAACGCACGTTTCCAGCATGGAGATGTGTGTATAGCAGCTACTGTTAAGAAACTAGTGTAACTTTGTTTAAATGACAGTAACAAGCTTAAAACGTCACAATAAGCTTAGAAGAGGCCAAAATGCACGTTTCCAGCATGGAGATGTGTGTATAGCAGCTACTGTTAAGAAACTAGTGTAACACTGTTGAAATGACAGTAACAAGCTTAAAACGTCACAATAAGCTTAGAAGAGGCCGAAACGCACGTTTCCAGCATGGAGATGTGTGTATAGCAGCTACTGTTAAGAAACTAGTGTAACACTGTTGAAATGACAGTAACAAGCTTAAAACGTCACAATAAGCTTAGAAGAGGCCGAAACGCACGTTTCCAGCATGGAGATGTGTGTATAGCAGCTACTGTTAAGAAACTAGTGTAACACTGTTGAAATGACAGTAACAAGCTTAAAACGTCACAATAAGCTTAGAAGAGGCCGAAACGCACGTTTCCAGCATGGAGATGTGTGTATAGCAGCTACTGTTAAGAAACTAGTGTAACACTGTTGAAATGACAGTAACAAGCTTAAAACGTCACAATAAGCTTAGAAGAGGCCGAAACGCACGTTTCCAGCATGGAGATGTGTGTATAGCAGCTACTGTTAAGAAACTAGTGTAACACTGTTGAAATGACAGTAACAAGCTTAAAACGTCACAATAAGCTTAGAAGAGGCCGAAACGCACGTTTCCAGCATGGAGATGTGTGTATAGCAGCTACTGTTAAGAAACTAGTGTAACACTGTTGAAATGACAGTAACAAGCTTAAAACGTCACAATAAGCTTAGAAGAGGCCGAAACGCACGTTTCCAGCATGGAGATGTGTGTATAGCAGCTACTGTTAAGAAACTAGTGTAACACTGTTGAAATGACAGTATCAAGCTTAAAACGTCACAATAAGCTTAGAAGAGGCCGAAACGCACGTTTCCAGCATGGAGATGTGTGTATAGCAGCTACTGTTAAGAAACTAGTGTAACACTGTTGAAATGACAGTAACAAGCTTAAAACGTCACAATAGGCTTAGAAGAGGCCGAAACGCACGTTTCCAGCATGGAGATGTGTGTATAGCAGCTACTGTTAAGAAACTAGTGTAACACTGTTGAAATGACAGTAACAAGCTTAAAACGTCACAATAAGCTTAGAAGAGGCCGAAACGCACGTTTCCAGCATGGAGATGTGTGTATAGCAGCTACTGTTAAGAAACTAGTGTAACACTGTTGAAATGACAGTAACAAGCTTAAAACGTCACAATAAGCTTAGAAGAGGCCGAAACGCACGTTTCCAGCATGGAGATGTGTGTATAGCAGCTACTGTTAAGAAACTAGTGTAACACTGTTGAAATGACAGTAACAAGCTTAAAACGTCACAATAGGCTTAGAAGAGGCCGAAACGCACGTTTCCAGCATGGAGATGTGTGTATAGCAGCTACTGTTAAGAAACTAGTGTAACACTGTTGAAATGACAGTAACAAGCTTAAAACGTCACAATAAGCTTAGAAGAGGCCGAAACGCACGTTTCCAGCATGGAGATGTGTGTATAGCAGCTACTGTTAAGAAACTAGTGTAACACTGTTGAAATGACAGTAACAAGCTTAAAACGTCACAATAAGCTTAGAAGAGGCCGAAACGCACGTTTCCAGCATGGAGATGTGTGTATAGCAGCTACTGTTAAGAAACTAGTGTAACACTGTTGAAATGACAGTAACAAGCTTAAAACGTCACAATAAGCTTAGAAGAGGCTGAAACGCACGTTTCCAGCATGGAGATGTGTGTATAGCAGCTACTGTTAAGAAACTAGTGTAACACTGTTGAAATGACAGTAACAAGCTTAAAACGTCACAATAAGCTTAGAAGAGGCCGAAACGCACGTTTCCAGCATGGAGATGTGTGTATAGCAGCTACTGTTAAGAAACTAGTGTAACACTGTTGAAATGACAGTAACAAGCTTAAAACGTCACAATAAGCTTAGAAGAGGCCGAAACGCACGTTTCCAGCATGGAGATGTGTGTATAGCAGCTACTGTTAAGAAACTAGTGTAACACTGTTGAAATGACAGTAACAAGCTTAAAACGTCACAATAAGCTTAGAAGAGGCCGAAACGCACGTTTCCAGCATGGAGATGTGTGTATAGCAGCTACTGTTAAGAAACTAGTGTAACACTGTTGAAATGACAGTAACAAGCTTAAAACGTCACAATAAGCTTAGAAGAGGCCGAAACGCACGTTTCCAGCATGGAGATGTGTGTATAGCAGCTACTGTTAAGAAACTAGTGTAACACTGTTGAAATGACAGTAACAAGCTTAAAACGTCACAATAAGCTTAGAAGAGGCCGAAACGCACGTTTCCAGCATGGAGATGTGTGTATAGCAGCTACTGTTAAGAAACTAGTGTAACACTGTTGAAATGACAGTAACAAGCTTAAAACGTCACAATAAGCTTAGAAGAGGCCGAAACGCACGTTTCCAGCATGGAGATGTGTGTATAGCAGCTACTGTTAAGAAACTAGTGTAACACTGTTGAAATGACAGTAACAAGCTTAAAACGTCACAATAAGCTTAGAAGAGGCCGAAACGCACGTTTCCAGCATGGAGATGTGTGTATAGCAGCTACTGTTAAGAAACTAGTGTAACACTGTTGAAATGACAGTATCAAGCTTAAAACGTCACAATAAGCTTAGAAGAGGCCGAAACGCACGTTTCCAGCATGGAGATGTGTGTATAGCAGCTACTGTTAAGAAACTAGTGTAACACTGTTGAAATGACAGTAACAAGCTTAAAACGTCACAATAGGCTTAGAAGAGGCCGAAACGCACGTTTCCAGCATGGAGATGTGTGTATAGCAGCTACTGTTAAGAAACTAGTGTAACACTGTTGAAATGACAGTAACAAGCTTAAAACGTCACAATAAGCTTAGAAGAGGCCGAAACGCACGTTTCCAGCATGGAGATGTGTGTATAGCAGCTACTGTTAAGAAACTAGTGTAACACTGTTGAAATGACAGTAACAAGCTTAAAACGTCACAATAAGCTTAGAAGAGGCCGAAACGCACGTTTCCAGCATGGAGATGTGTGTATAGCAGCTACTGTTAAGAAACTAGTGTAACACTGTTGAAATGACAGTAACAAGCTTAAAACGTCACAATAAGCTTAGAAGAGGCCGAAACGCACGTTTCCAGCATGGAGATGTGTGTATAGCAGCTACTGTTAAGAAACTAGTGTAACACTGTTGAAATGACAGTAACAAGCTTAAAACGTCACAATAAGCTTAGAAGAGGCCGAAACGCACGTTTCCAGCATGGAGATGTGTGTATAGCAGCTACTGTTAAGAAACTAGTGTAACACTGTTGAAATGACAGTATCAAGCTTAAAACGTCACAATAAGCTTAGAAGAGGCCGAAACGCACGTTTCCAGCATGGAGATGTGTGTATAGCAGCTACTGTTAAGAAACTAGTGTAACACTGTTGAAATGACAGTAACAAGCTTAAAACGTCACAATAAGCTTAGAAGAGGCCGAAACGCACGTTTCCAGCATGGAGATGTGTGTATAGCAGCTACTGTTAAGAAACTAGTGTAACACTGTTGAAATGACAGTAACAAGCTTAAAACGTCACAATAAGCTTAGAAGAGGCCGAAACGCACGTTTCCAGCATGGAGATGTGTGTATAGCAGCTACTGTTAAGAAACTAGTGTAACACTGTTGAAATGACAGTAACAAGCTTAAAACGTCACAATAAGCTTAGAAGAGGCCGAAACGCACGTTTCCAGCATGGAGATGTGTGTATAGCAGCTACTGTTAAGAAACTAGTGTAACACTGTTGAAATGACAGTAACAAGCTTAAAACGTCACAATAAGCTTAGAAGAGGCCGAAACGCACGTTTCCAGCATGGAGATGTGTGTATAGCAGCTACTGTTAAGAAACTAGTGTAACACTGTTGAAATGACAGTAACAAGCTTAAAACGTCACAATAAGCTTAGAAGAGGCCGAAACGCACGTTTCCAGCATGGAGATGTGTGTATAGCAGCTACTGTTAAGAAACTAGTGTAACACTGTTGAAATGACAGTAACAAGCTTAAAACGTCACAATAAGCTTAGAAGAGGCCGAAACGCACGTTTCCAGCATGGAGATGTGTGTATAGCAGCTACTGTTAAGAAACTAGTGTAACACTGTTGAAATGACAGTAACAAGCTTAAAACGTCACAATAAGCTTAGAAGAGGCCGAAACGCACGTTTCCAGCATGGAGATGTGTGTATAGCAGCTACTGTTAAGAAACTAGTGTAACACTGTTGAAATGACAGTAACAAGCTTAAAACGTCACAATAAGCTTAGAAGAGGCCGAAACGCACGTTTCCAGCATGGAGATGTGTGTATAGCAGCTACTGTTAAGAAACTAGTGTAACACTGTTGAAATGACAGTAACAAGCTTAAAACGTCACAATAAGCTTAGAAGAGGCCGAAACGCACGTTTCCAGCATGGAGATGTGTGTATAGCAGCTACTGTTAAGAAACTAGTGTAACACTGTTGAAATGACAGTAACAAGCTTAAAACGTCACAATAAGCTTAGAAGAGGCCGAAACGCACGTTTCCAGCATGGAGATGTGTGTATAGCAGCTACTGTTAAGAAACTAGTGTAACACTGTTGAAATGACAGTAACAAGCTTAAAACGTCACAATAAGCTTAGAAGAGGCCGAAACGCACGTTTCCAGCATGGAGATGTGTGTATAGCAGCTACTGTTAAGAAACTAGTGTAACACTGTTGAAATGACAGTAACAAGCTTAAAACGTCACAATAAGCTTAGAAGAGGCCGAAACGCACGTTTCCAGCATGGAGATGTGTGTATAGCAGCTACTGTTAAGAAACTAGTGTAACACTGTTGAAATGACAGTAACAAGCTTAAAACGTCACAATAAGCTTAGAAGAGGCCGAAACGCACGTTTCCAGCATGGAGATGTGTGTATAGCAGCTACTGTTAAGAAACTAGTGTAACACTGTTGAAATGACAGTAACAAGCTTAAAACGTCACAATAAGCTTAGAAGAGGCCGAAACGCACGTTTCCAGCATGGAGATGTGTGTATAGCAGCTACTGTTAAGAAACTAGTGTAACACTGTTGAAATGACAGTAACAAGCTTAAAACGTCACAATAAGCTTAGAAGAGGCCGAAACGCACGTTTCCAGCATGGAGATGTGTGTATAGCAGCTACTGTTAAGAAACTAGTGTAACACTGTTGAAATGACAGTAACAAGCTTAAAACGTCACAATAAGCTTAGAAGAGGCCGAAACGCACGTTTCCAGCATGGAGATGTGTGTATAGCAGCTACTGTTAAGAAACTAGTGTAACACTGTTGAAATGACAGTAACAAGCTTAAAACGTCACAATAAGCTTAGAAGAGGCCGAAACGCACGTTTCCAGCATGGAGATGTGTGTATAGCAGCTACTGTTAAGAAACTAGTGTAACACTGTTGAAATGACAGTAACAAGCTTAAAACGTCACAATAAGCTTAGAAGAGGCCGAAACGCACGTTTCCAGCATGGAGATGTGTGTATAGCAGCTACTGTTAAGAAACTAGTGTAACACTGTTGAAATGACAGTAACAAGCTTAAAACGTCACAATAAGCTTAGAAGAGGCCGAAACGCACGTTTCCAGCATGGAGATGTGTGTATAGCAGCTACTGTTAAGAAACTAGTGTAACACTGTTGAAATGACAGTAACAAGCTTAAAACGTCACAATAAGCTTAGAAGAGGCCGAAACGCACGTTTCCAGCATGGAGATGTGTGTATAGCAGCTACTGTTAAGAAACTAGTGTAACACTGTTGAAATGACAGTAACAAGCTTAAAACGTCACAATAAGCTTAGAAGAGGCCGAAACGCACGTTTCCAGCATGGAGATGTGTGTATAGCAGCTACTGTTAAGAAACTAGTGTAACACTGTTGAAATGACAGTAACAAGCTTAAAACGTCACAATAAGCTTAGAAGAGGCCGAAACGCACGTTTCCAGCATGGAGATGTGTGTATAGCAGCTACTGTTAAGAAACTAGTGTAACACTGTTGAAATGACAGTAACAAGCTTAAAACGTCACAATAAGCTTAGAAGAGGCCGAAACGCACGTTTCCAGCATGGAGATGTGTGTATAGCAGCTACTGTTAAGAAACTAGTGTAACACTGTTGAAATGACAGTAACAAGCTTAAAACGTCACAATAAGCTTAGAAGAGGCCGAAACGCACGTTTCCAGCATGGAGATGTGTGTATAGCAGCTACTGTTAAGAAACTAGTGTAACACTGTTGAAATGACAGTAACAAGCTTAAAACGTCACAATAAGCTTAGAAGAGGCCGAAACGCACGTTTCCAGCATGGAGATGTGTGTATAGCAGCTACTGTTAAGAAACTAGTGTAACACTGTTGAAATGACAGTAACAAGCTTAAAACGTCACAATAAGCTTAGAAGAGGCCGAAACGCACGTTTCCAGCATGGAGATGTGTGTATAGCAGCTACTGTTAAGAAACTAGTGTAACACTGTTGAAATGACAGTAACAAGCTTAAAACGTCACAATAAGCTTAGAAGAGGCCGAAACGCACGTTTCCAGCATGGAGATGTGTGTATAGCAGCTACTGTTAAGAAACTAGTGTAACACTGTTGAAATGACAGTAACAAGCTTAAAACGTCACAATAAGCTTAGAAGAGGCCGAAACGCACGTTTCCAGCATGGAGATGTGTGTATAGCAGCTACTGTTAAGAAACTAGTGTAACACTGTTGAAATGACAGTATCAAGCTTAAAACGTCACAATAAGCTTAGAAGAGGCCGAAACGCACGTTTCCAGCATGGAGATGTGTGTATAGCAGCTACTGTTAAGAAACTAGTGTAACACTGTTGAAATGACAGTAACAAGCTTAAAACGTCACAATAGGCTTAGAAGAGGCCGAAACGCACGTTTCCAGCATGGAGATGTGTGTATAGCAGCTACTGTTAAGAAACTAGTGTAACACTGTTGAAATGACAGTAACAAGCTTAAAACGTCACAATAAGCTTAGAAGAGGCCGAAACGCACGTTTCCAGCATGGAGATGTGTGTATAGCAGCTACTGTTAAGAAACTAGTGTAACACTGTTGAAATGACAGTATCAAGCTTAAAACGTCACAATAAGCTTAGAAGAGGCCGAAACGCACGTTTCCAGCATGGAGATGTGTGTATAGCAGCTACTGTTAAGAAACTAGTGTAACACTGTTGAAATGACAGTAACAAGCTTAAAACGTCACAATAGGCTTAGAAGAGGCCGAAACGCACGTTTCCAGCATGGAGATGTGTGTATAGCAGCTACTGTTAAGAAACTAGTGTAACACTGTTGAAATGACAGTAACAAGCTTAAAACGTCACAATAAGCTTAGAAGAGGCCGAAACGCACGTTTCCAGCATGGAGATGTGTGTATAGCAGCTACTGTTAAGAAACTAGTGTAACACTGTTGAAATGACAGTAACAAGCTTAAAACGTCACAATAAGCTTAGAAGAGGCCGAAACGCACGTTTCCAGCATGGAGATGTGTGTATAGCAGCTACTGTTAAGAAACTAGTGTAACACTGTTGAAATGACAGTAACAAGCTTAAAACGTCACAATAAGCTTAGAAGAGGCCGAAACGCACGTTTCCAGCATGGAGATGTGTGTATAGCAGCTACTGTTAAGAAACTAGTGTAACACTGTTGAAATGACAGTAACAAGCTTAAAACGTCACAATAAGCTTAGAAGAGGCCGAAACGCACGTTTCCAGCATGGAGATGTGTGTATAGCAGCTACTGTTAAGAAACTAGTGTAACACTGTTGAAATGACAGTAACAAGCTTAAAACGTCACAATAAGCTTAGAAGAGG